>JAUIMM010000043.1:9067500-9349800 GCA_031769625.1 Taudactylus pleione | reverse complement strand
TAGGAACTGAAAATTAGTATGTAAAAATAGTATATATTTATTTAAAAAAATGATAATTCATGATTGTAAATTGATCAGACATAAGCATAGGAATAAAAACAATTAAGACCTCTGCAAAACTATTGATTAAGTGCAAATCAATACTGCATCGCAAATAAAAATAAGTGTCCATAGAGGGTGTTCATAGCAACTGTGGTGCTTTCATTTTATGTTTTTCCAATAAGTGCAGTATTGATTTGTACTTAATTTATCAATGGTTTTACAGCGGTCTTAATTGTTTTTATTGTGTTCTTACTCTTATGTCTGATCAATTTACAATCATGAATTGTCATCATTTTTTAAAATAAATATGTACTATTTTTAAATACTACTTTTCAGTTCCTATAACTTTTTCTATCCAATTAGGTGAGCACCTAAATAGGCTTACATGCTTTTCTAACTATTGATATTTATTAGGAGGAAGAAAAGACCTCCTCTTAACCCTAGGCAGCTCCCTAATCTTTCATAAAAATGTAGGAGTGCAGTATTATTTCTTATATATCAGTGCAATAAGCTTCTGCAGCCTGGCCAAAGGAGATGGTGATCCCAAGCTGCGATCTCCGTCACAGCGCTGGGATCGTAGATGCGGCAAGGCGGTGTCTGTTTCCTTGCAGACACCTCCTGCTCAATTCGCATTTTAGATGAACGGAATTGCACAGCCGCTTGTTTGCCCTAAGACACAAAGTTGAGGAAAAAGTACAATATACAGGTCTGATACAAAAGACCTGCGCCATGCATTCTTATGCTTATCTGCAGCTTTATACCAATTCCTTTGCAACAAAAGACGAATACTAAATACCTAGTACACTATTTGCTTACTAAGACGCAAAATTGAGGAAAAAGTGTGCAGTACAGAAATCGCAACAGGCGTCTCGGTGCCATATAGCGCTATAGGTATAGGTGTATGATGACACAGCTGTATGGCACGTTGATTTATGACATATTGTTGCTTCTGTTTCTGGTTGGTTTAAAGAGCTGATTATTACTAATACAAACACAAGTCCCTGATTCTCCTTATAATGGATGATCGCAGACTGGTAGACTGATTTGTAATGTAAGAATGGGATTGTAATGGACTAGTTGACAGCAGGGCACACGCTGCACACATGATAAATGCGCTTGTGGAGCACACAGCCCTTCATATCTGCAGTTTGACACCATTTCGGGCCTGACCAGTGGCCATGCCATTCCCAGGGCATCACACCCTGGGTGATGGCACCAGCCCCACTACCGCCCTGGTTACATGATACCTTCTTGTGCTTGCAACAGGGAGAGGAGAATCCTGACAGGATAAACTGGTGAGATAATTAGATTGAACAGAAACCAAGGATAATTCAATCAGGAGGCGCTGTCACTGGTAGATGGCAGTGAATGAAGCTGGAGAGTAATATGAAATATGCAGGTTGATGTAAAGATCTGTAATAAGCCATTGGTGTGTGAGCTGTCATGTCTGCTGCTCACGCTTGTTTCTCACCATTTATTTAGCCACTTAAAGCTGTGTTTTCCTGTTATGTGACTGAAGAGGAAATTCTCACACTATACTACTGTATAACAAAACTAATGAACCAATAAAGGCACATAGGGAGCATGTAAGCGCTCCCTATGTGCCTTTATTGGTTTTTTAGTTTTGTTCAGTACTGAGTATCTCCAGAAATACTCTTGGGAGCTGCTAAGTAGGATACATCTTCAGTTCATGTTTAATATTGTTGCGCCTGGTTTAGATTTTTAGAATCTTTTGGTGAATCAATTTACTGTATAACAAAGCTGTAATGCAGAGTCAGGGGAAAACCTAGGGGTCTATTTACTAAGCAGTGTTAGGACAGAGTGAAAAGTGATAAGGTGCCAGCCAATCAGCTCCCACCTGTCATTTTTCAAACAGCCTGTGAGATGGCATTTAGGAGCAGATTGGCTGGTACCTTATCTCATTTCACTCTGTCTCCTAACACTGCTTAGAAAATAGACCCTAGTTTTGTATTTTAACTCCATTTCTCTTTGACAGTTTCACGTCTAATTTCCACATTGGTACAAGAATGATGCTTTCCAGTGTGGAGTCATTGGGGCAGATGTGCTGTTATACATATTTGCAGGTGCTTAATAAATGCTGTTTAACAAATACTGTAGAGGTAAAAATGGGTTTTAATACTTAATTGTTGTCTTTTACAGGTCTGCATTTAACAACAACCTAAGCGCTGCCTATGACTGCCTCAGTGCTGGAGGACGGAAGAAAAAGCCTGGTGTGACTGGAAAGAGTTATAGTGAGTTGCTGACCAGTATTTGCCAGGAAGGTGATATCCCTGGTGACATTTCTTCTGCTCTTCTGAAGAAGATCCAGTGCCGAGATCACGAGGCTGTCCCATTTGATGTGTTTCGGTATGGGGTGCTGACCTGCATTGTGCTGTTGGAATTTATATCCAAAGCGGACACTCTGTTTAACATTCTGAACGTGGATAGCCATTCAGACCAAAGAGTTTGTCAGTCTGTCCTGCATACATTAGAAGAGGCACTTGTTGCTAGTGACTTGTGTGTCCCAGCTAGTTATCTAGAGGCTGGGTCAAAGCTGGGACCAGACTGTTTGGCCATTGCTATGGACCAAGCTCTCTTAGCTAGAAAACCCGGTGTCCCTGTAAGCCGCAGTGAATTTTTGGAAGAAGCTTGCTCCCTTTTTCTTCATAAAGTCAAAGCCATTCAATAAATGGGTTTTCAATAAATCAGTTTTTCATGTTAACTTTTCTCATTGAAAGTGTGTATATAATATATAATTGTGTGTGTAATGTATGTACATGTTATATTCCCTTCCATAGGAATAGGATGATCTTTTCAGGTGCTAACCAAAAATTAAGAGAAATATCACAAATTGTGGGAGTAGTAGCTTGTGTCCCTCAAAAGTCACAATTGAACCCTATGCTACTTGCTTGTGGGTCTGTGAGAGATTAGAGAAGAAAATCTTTTCCATAACAGGGTGGTTCTGTTAAAGCAGATCACTATGTTAAGCTAATACACAGGGTTTTACTTGTCTGGGCTGCTCCTGACCAGTGTGGGTTTAGCACTGCTCTATGCTACTTCATATAGTCTGTATTAGGCAGGCCTTGGTGTTGTCATTGCCCCTCCTCTGTGATATTCCCACTCATGTGGAATGGAAAAGTCACAAGGGATGGGCATTGCCGACACTACTGCCTGTATAGCACTGGCCATCACTTAGATGCATAGAGCAGAGGTAAGAGATTGTGGTGGTAACCAGTGAGCGCTGCACCCAAGGTAAGTAAACATCTATATTAGCTATACAGGGTGATCTTCACACAAATCATATCTTCATGTTATGGGAACTTGTCTCTTCCTATGTTAAGGATTCCCAACTGCTTAGAGGCGATGTCCATCAAAATAAGAATTTTGAGAATGAACATCTCCCCCTCCCCCCTTCCTTTCCGGGTCAGTACATTATATCCTTGTCATTCATGAGAATATTCCTCCTAGCAGCTAACAGATTGTTCTCCTGCCAGCAGAGTATCACATTTTAAATCCCACCCTTTCCATACACTGCGGCTTGTATTGTGTTAGGCGCACTGAAAGTACACATCAAATAATTATGTAATGTTGCTTTGCTGGATGTCATATAAATTGCTGTACGGATCCGCTGTGATTTTGGTGGATTTGTTGCTAACTTTGGTTTTTAGCTGTGAAGTCGATGAAATCACACCTGTTCTGTGCTTTTCAAACCGATTACATAAGCCCCCAAATGTTTTATATGTTTACCAAAAAGGCACTTGAGCAGTATAACTGCTAAAAGATATTGGTGGAACTTCTTTTAAACTATTTAATAAATTATTTATGTGACATTATTGTGAGATCTATTGTATTACTGAAAATTAACGTTGAACTACAAGTGTAGTAATATTTAAAATCAATTTCTACATTAAACAATCATTAAGCTAAATCATTTTGTGGAGGTATATATGCTGCACTGTAATAGTAGCCCAGAAATGACAATAGCACAAAGGCAGGAGTGACTTTTTGTATCTCAGAGTTAGGATCCTTCATCTTCTTCATAGTGTTGTAGTCGTCTTATTCTGTTGTTTCTCAGGAACATTGAAAATTAAATGTAAATGTACTTTTATTTTGAGCAGATACATGTACGCAGTTTACATATAGTAGCAGATTTAATTAAATTATGTTGCTCCATATTATACAACCGTTTCTTCTTAAGAACTAAAAGGTTTTCAAAGTTGACAATTTTTAGGTAGTTTGATTTCTGCTGCTGTCTTCAGCCTCAATCTGATCATTTGTCAAATTGTATAGCTGTAATTGACCAGTTGGCGCTTCAATTTTGAAGTGTAATATGCCCTTCAAATATGTGGTTTAAGTGAAATGAATGGGTGGTTACAGATCTAAGGCATTGCAACTTTCATTAGCATGGTCATAATGAATACACAGAAAATTATTTTCTTTTCCTTCCCTACACGATTAAGCTAATTCCGTAATCCTATAAGTAGAAGGCAGAAGAGGAAACTCTAAAAACCGCTGTGCACAGTACACAGCACTGGGCGCTATTAGTGTCCAACTATTGTAGATTTTGGCAAGAGACCCACAGCAGCTATCCCTTAGGAGAGATGTGGGCTCTCCGTATATAAGTATATATGAGGAAAAAAGGAATTAAGGGAAGTGCTTAGGGACACTATATCAGTTATAAGTAAAAAAGTATATAGGGTGTACAATTAGATATAACGATCATTTATTATATAGTACTCGATGTTAGCAGTCTATATAAAAAATAAAAAAAAATTTAGTAATACATATCGGCAGACAAAGTTTAGAAATCTTTATCCAATGCTCTTATTGAAATTTGTAGCAAACAGATTGCATATAGAAAGCAACTTCATTGCTACTGTATTTGAAATTATCTACTATATAAAAGCGAAAATTTGTCCTTCTGTCTTTCTATACAAATCCACAGTTTACAAGCCACGATCGTGAAATATTACATAAGAGCGTATGAAAACACGGCGGATGCAACTAAAAAAAATTTAAATCGAAATTATTTACTGTTAATTTTTAATTAATTTAAATCCACAATTTTTGCTGGACGCTCATTGTGGGGCCTCAAGGCATATGGGTAGGGCCTCGTAGGAAGTGTTTTGCGTTGTCATATTTTGTCATGATCTTAATGTTTATTATCGAAGAGAGCTTTAGCAGGTTTTCCCAGCATTCTCAGCTCTCTGACTATACCAAATTACACAACAACATTTACTTCTTCCAACTGTGTCAAAATGATGACTTTGCAAGGACCCTGCTGTACTGTGAGCTGCCAAAATATTACACATAGAATGCTTCTCCCAAAGTTTTTCTGCACAGAAAACAGGGAGTCGCTGTAGATGGCCATCCTGGTATCAGAGCAACAGAAGCTCTTGGCCGTGTTTACACCGTACAGCCTTCAAATTTTGAATGCTTTTATCTCCGACGTTTGCTTTACACCGTTACAGGTCCTACTTCCTTTGAAGACCTTAGGACTGTTGATGGGGAAGTTTGTCACACTTTTCGTGAGGCCTGCCTAAGGAGAGGTTGGTTGGAGGATGATGTGTAAACAAACATTCTCAAAATCCAGGGCAACGCGGGGTACTCCAGCTAGTCCTTAATATAGTAGCTTAGTTAGATATAGTCATCATCTAGTTGTAGTGAGAATGACACACTTTTGTTACAGTGCACTGTTAGAAAGTGTGTATAAGGGTTGATCTTACTGCTTTTGTGATCTCTGTGTATAATCCGTGTCTGTTCGGATAGTTTCTATCCTGCAAGTATACAGCTGGATTGAGGGGGTTAAGTCTGCGTCAGCTAAGGGATCCATGCAGCTGTATATATGGCTTACATCGATTACAAGCAGTCTGTAGTATTTGTCCACAAGTCTGGGTCTCATCCGACAAGGGATTTCTTGCCAGAGAGAGGCTGTATGTATGGCTAGCAACAATGACAAGCCATCAGCAGGATTTTATCAATAGGTCTGGACCCCTTCTAACGGGCAGGTTCCTGATGGTAGGCGGCTGTATGTGTAGTACACTGTGTTGCCGAGCAGTTTGATAGGATTCACAGAGAGACAGGACGTCTTCCAGGGGTCATTCAAGGAGAGTAACTGGAGTGCTGCAGACACTCCACTCGTTTCTGGGGGGTACCTCTGTGTCACGATGCGTTTCTCTGCCTTACAGACAGGCAGTATCCTCAGAAGGATCGGTATACTGTGACTAACCGGATATTCTTTTATGTCGATTAAGCCAGTGTTGGTGATTTGCATAATTAGTCTAAGAAGCTGGTCCATTACAAGGTAAAAAAGGAAGTTTCCATTATAACTATATAGTAAGAGGTTCTATTTAGCATTTTCATATTATTGTTCCTTTTTTTCTCCTTCATCCATAGGGGACAGTAGAGGTATCAAGACAGTGGGGTATGGACGGTGCTAAGTGGAGCTGGCACTTTAACATTTTTTTGGAAGTGTGACTAGCTCCTACCCCTCTATACCCCCCCCTACAAGCCCAGTCTAAGTCTGTGCCCGAGGGCAGCTGGATGTATATTTTACTCCTCAGGGTTTAGATAATTTCTACAAGTAAAGCATTGAGGACAGACAGGCAGTAGCAGCACTGCCTGTCTCCACCGTGGGAGCTGCCGGGGGACCCGCTCACTGCTCACTGCTCTCCGGGCATCCTAAACAGCCCTTAACAGAAGCAGCACAAGTGTATGAACAGACTGCCCCGATTAGCGGGGCAGCCGGCCAAGCAGTATGACAGGCTGGGAGACGCAAGTACATAGCGCGCCTACTGAGGGGGCGGATCTTAGTTCAGGAGTCCTGCTACTTCCTCCCAGCAGCCCCAGCGCTTCCTGAAAGCGCCCTGGCGGCCATTACAGAGAGAACAGTGTCTGCTGCATCACAGCTGCTGCACAAAACAGAAGCCTGATCCCGGTAAGTACAGTGGGGTTTAGGCTGGTCAAGAGAGCATCTAAGGTAGGTTAGTAACTACTTATTTGTCAGTGGTTATTCCTCCTATGCCTAGCGTTTTCTGGCACTGCTAGGAGCGCCGTTAGGGCTGGTGTGACTCTCTCCTGCCTCTCTGTATCCCAGTTTATTCTTCTAACCTATTTCACTACACTTTAAGTTATTTGTGTGGGGTCTGTATGTAGCATGACTGGCAAATCAAAAGCATCAAGTTATATACCTGCAAAAAGTGTGTAGTTAAATTTACTCGGAGCAGTCATCTAGCTCCTGATTGTGACAATTGCAATACTGAGCAACATTCTGCAGGGATGTCAGAACCAAAGTCTTGGACGCAGGTTACATCCGTTATGTCCTCTCTCTCTGCTGAGCTGGAGGCTTCTGTCAAAGAAACTCTTCTAGGTCAGTGGCTCTAGAAGAACCAGCATGGGCAAGGTCCTTAGCTATTTCCAGGGGATTTCAAAAGCCATTACCCTTTTCCGTACTACTACGGGATCCTCTGCTCAGGTCTCAAAAAAGAGACTGTTACCCTCTGTCCTCCAATCGGAAGAAGAGGATATGCTAAATTTAGAAGAAGGTGAATATGCTCCAGATTCCCCTAAGGAACTCCAAGAAGAGTCTGAGCCGGTATCCGAGGGAATAGAGGCATTAATTTCTGCAATACTGCAGAAATACAAGAGGAAGACACAGGTACTGCTCGACAGTCTTTCTTTCTAAAGAAACAAAGACAGGCTATTGCTTTTCTGGTCTCGGAAGTGCTAGATTCTCTTCTAACGTCAGCTTGGGAACATCCAGATAAAAAATTTCAGATGTCCCGGCGGTTATCATCTTTTTCCGGTGGATAACAGAAAATCTTGTGAGACTCCCCCCTACAGTAGTTCCATCAGTTTCACGGCTGTCTGAAAAGTATACGCTTCCAGTTCCTGAGGCCACGTCTTTGAAAGACACATCTGACAGGAGATTGGAACACACTCTCAAGTCCATTTACACAGCTGCAGAGGTGACTGCGTCCTGCGATTGTAAACTGCTGAACTATCATAGCTATTGAGCTTTGGGCAAAACAATTGGCTGACGTAATGAGAGACCAGCTGCCGGTGGAGGACCTTATTCCGTTAGAAGAACATATAGGTGAAGCTGCAGCTTACCTCGGAGAAGCATCCAAAGACATTTGCAATATCGCCTCCAGAACCTCAGCTCTGGTGATTTCAGAATGAAGGGGGCTGTGGCTTAAACATTGGCAAGCAGACGCAAAATCAAAGAGAGCTGTGGAAGCACTTCCATTCAAGGGAAGAGTATTATTTGGATCGGAACTAGATAAGTGGATTTCTCAGGCTACAGGAGGTAAATCCACGTATCTGCTAATCATCAGCCCCCAGGGTATTCATAAAGGTCATGGCTGTGATGATGCGATCACTATTATCCCTTACCTGGACGATCTGAAGGGACATTCCAGGGACCAATTACTGCAGAACATCATAGTGACATACAACCTTCTCATTCGTCATGGATGGATCCTGAACTTCCCCAAGTCTCATCTGCAACCAACGCAGAGGTTGCATTTTCTGGAAATGATCATGGACACATTGTCTCAGCGTGTGTTCCTCCCTCAGGAAAAGGTAACTTCCATTCAGGAGATGCTGAGGACGGTCCTTCGACGTCATCAGGTTTCGGTGCATTTGTGCATCTGACTCCTGGGGAAGATGGTGGTGGCCTTCGGGGCCATTCCTTACGGTCGCTTTTACTCCGGGACTTTTCAGCTAGATCTCCTCACAATGGACAGGATCCCATCTTTTCCTTCACCATCGGGTAAGGTTAAGTCCTAGAACTCTGATATCCCCTCTCTGGTGGTTGAACTCTGTTCACCTACTGGAGGGAAAGCGATTCGGAGTATAGGATTGGACTCTCCTCACCACAGACGTGAGTCTGAGAAGCTGGGGAGCTGTGATTCAAGAACATCACTTTCAGGGACGCTGGACATCACAGGAAGCAGGTCTGCCGATAAACATATTGGAACTATGGGCAGTCTTCTACGCTATCCAGACAGCAGATCATCTGTTGCGGGGCCGAGCAGTCAGGGTCCAATTGGACAACGCCACGACAGTGACATATATAAACAGACAAGTCGGCACCAGAAGTCAAGCAGCTATGAAAGAGGTAAGCCGGATTCTAATCTGGGTGGAAAAGTTTGCAAGGGCAATTTCAGCAATCTTCATTCCTGGGTGTCGAAAATTGGGAGGCAGACTACATCAGCCAGTAGGACGTGCATCCAGGGGAATGGGCACTACATCCTCAGGTGTTTCACCAGCTTGTCCAATGGTGGGGTCATCCGCAGGTCGACCTCATGGCATCCAGACAAAATCATCAACTGCCTCTACTGCTTTTGGACAAGAGACCCTCAGACGGGGGCAGTGGACGCACTGTCAGCACCATGGCAGTTCCATTTTGTCTATCTGTTCACTCCGTTCCCTCTTCTCCCTACAATGCATCAAGAGGGATAAGGCCAAAGTTCTATTGATAGCTCCGGATTGGCCTCGCAGAGCTTGATATTCCAACATTCAACTTCTGCTGATCGATCCGTGGCCCCTACCACTGAGAGACGATCTATTACTTCAGGGTCCTTTTAGTCTATCTAGACTTAAAGTGGCTACATTTGATGGCTTGGCTGTTGAAAGGGCCATCTTAAGACATAAAGGGATCCCTTCTAGAGTAATCCTTACTATGCTCAGAGCCCGAAAGGAAGTTACTTCAAAGCATTACCACCGTATTTGGAAGGTTTATGTTTCATGGTGTGAACGTAGAGGATCTCTGCCTACAGAATTCAACCTAGCCAGATTTCTGCTTTTCTGCAAGCAGGTCTGCGTTTTGGGTCTCTGAAAGTCCAAATTTCAGCTCTGTTTTCTTCCAAAAGAAATTGGCCTTGATACCGGATGTGCAGACTTTTCTGCAAGGTGTGCTTAGGTTACAGCCACCCTTTGTCCCTCCTACAGCTCCATGGGACTTGGATCTAGTCCTTTCCTTCTTACAGTCCTCCCTGTTCAAACTTTTGGAGTCTGTGGAGTTAAAATACCTGTTGTGGAAGGTTACACTTCTTCTTGCACTGGCATCAGCCAGCAGTGTGTCAGAACTGATTGCTCTATTCTGTCGTCCTCCGTTCATGATTTTTCATGAGGATAGGGTGAAACTCCGTACTAGAATGGATTTTTTTCCTAAGGTAGTTTCGGCTTTCCACATCGACCAACCTATTGGGGTACTGGTTCTTCATCAAAATCTTTAGATGTTGTTAGGGTTCTTCGGATATACAGTATGTGGAGAGGACTGCAGCCATGCGTAAAACGGACACTCTGTTTTGTATGATGCTGCTCGTCCTGGTTGGCCAGCTTCCAAACAGTCGCTGGCTCGCTGGATTCACATGACCATTAGACAGGCGTATATGGCCTCATGTAGAGAGCCTGCCATTCCACTCACTCAGTGGGCACCTCGTGGGTGGCTGTTCAAGGGGTTTACATGGAATCTTTTTGCCTGGTGGCCACTTGGGCCACCATACCTTTGTTCATTTCTACAGATTCGACATGTTCGCGGACACTGCAGCACAGTTTGGCCGGTCTGTTTTGCAGGGTTCTAAGCGCTCTCCCACCCATGATGCAAGCTCTGGGATGTCCCCACTGTCTTGATACCTCCAGTGTCCCCTATGGATGCAGGAGAAAACAGGATTTTGGTATAACGATATTAAAATTAACCTCTATATACCCCTGCCTGTACCTTCTAAAATCCTTCCTATAAACCTCTAAGGATGACGCTAATTTGCGTACGCAGTCATACAATAAATAGAGACTCCAGACTCAGAACATGTGGTTCTGAAGCACAAAGTATTATTCAAGTAAAAGCACAGTCAGTTACATGCTATGATCTGTGTACAATTTAGCGCAAAGGAATTATACAGACCCAAGTACAGTATACATACGCAGCGCCTCTAGACCAGATCCCGGCCTTCAGAAAGAAAACCTCCGTCAATCAGCATTCAGCAAGAAGACTAAAGACCCAGTGTTTGAGCACACATGTTTATACCCCCCCCAGAATAGACAGGACAATAGAGAAGTTTCTTGCTTGTGCCATTGGTTCCCAGGGGAGAAGCATATGTTACAGTGCATTTAACAGGCTGGTTCAAATAGACTCGCCCAGCCTCTAACAACTCAGGGTCTTTTCCCTCCCGCCTCCCCATGCTGCATCCTAACAGTTGTTCCTAAAATATACATTTTGTTGCTTGTAGTCTCTGCGGTCCATAAGTTTGGATTGCATGATGCGATCTCCACAGCGATAGTACCGGAATTCTGTTGAAAGAGTACGCATCAGTTCGAAACCAAACACGGCTGTCTTAACATGTATAGAACCTTAGTTATCAAATATCTTTATTTCTCAGCATTTAAACTAACTGAACCAACTTAAATCATATACTTTAAAGCTTATTAAACCTTATGTGTGAATATGTAATGTGTGAGTATTCGGGGTTTGATATAAAGACATATTAATGTGTGTATGAGGAAGGGTGCACTTAACTCTCACTAAGTGAACATCTTAGCAGTGTGACATGCTGAGCCAGATAGTTCCACATGCCCTCTCTGTCAGCAGTCTCCCCCCACCTGTCCCAGGCTTCAAAAGAAAAACTCTTTATTCTCCCAGTCTCTTGTGTGAAATGCAAATAGCTCAGCTACAAGAGACAGACCTAAGATGACACTCTAGTCTTTGAAGTCATGTCATTGCAGGAAGCTTGCTAATGTAAGGTGTGTATTCGAGCCAGACCACCTGTAGTGAGGGCAGACACTGTCCAGGAAGCTTATCTACACAAGCTAGTTGTCACGTAGCCATTTGCTCTATTCATCTAATGCAATCCAATTTTTTTTACATACTGTAAAGCCATTTCTGAAATATATCCTTTATAATACGTAAAGTCATGAAATAGGCTTCTGGTGAATCGCCGTAACTTATGGCGATGGTCACAGATGCATTCGCATGATGCTAATAGTATCGCCACATGTTCTAAAGTGTGAGTTTGTCTAAAATGGCGCTTAGGCGGCCATTTCGCAAAATGGTGTCTTGCGGCCAGTCGCAAGATGGTGTAGTCGCGATTAAATCTTAAACTGAACTTGTCTCAGCCAATTATTCAGCTTCGACAGGTACTTCTCTGATTCCATAGGGGACATTGGACGCCCACCCTGCGCTTTTCCTTCCTGCCACATTTGTGGTAGTTTTTTACGTTTTGACTGTTAGAGACCTGTTTGCCGTCTCTTGTTGTTTTTCAGTTTTTTTCAACCTTTTCGCCTCCACCTCTTGTGTTTGTCTTTTTTCTCTGCTCCCCTTGGGCACGTTTTCCTTAGACTGGGCTTGTAGGGGAGTATAGAGGGGTAGAAGCTAGTCACACTTCAAAAAAAATGAAAGTGCCAGCTCCACTCAGAACCGTCTATACCAGACTGTCTTGATACCTCCAGTGTCCCCTATGGAATCAGAGAAAGGGATTTATCGGTAAGTACCAAAATCCTGTTTTCTTCTTCAGGGTCCATAGGGTATCCACAGGATACCTTGGGGGTATAGGCGATGGCGGCAGACATTGGGCACCTCAGAGTTAAACTTTTCAGCCTCCCAAGATCCAGGATGCACTAGGGTCCCTCTCCTATACCCCGCCCCGAGCCAAGGCATCTCAGTTTATCGGATACCCTTTTCAGAGGGGAGCTGTGAAACAGCCCCTGAAGATTTTTTTCAAAGGCAGCTTTGCTGCGCTGCTATGAGCGGACAGCAGGGACAAGCTAATTAGAGGTGCCGTTCCATCTCCCCGCCGCGCCAGGACGCCGGTACTGATCGGGGACCCCGGTATATCCAGACTGTGGCCGGATTCAAGGGGATTCAGGTAAACGGTGGGCATCCGCGGTGGGTGCCCGCCGATTCTCAGTCGTATTTGTCCCTAGGCAGGGGGCTCCCTAGGGACGGTTGCGCGTGGAGTCAGGTACTCATCCTGCGCTTCCACTAGACCACCAGGGACAGCGGGCTGCAGCGGTGAAAATACACTCCAGCGTCCCAGGGGTTAATAGCGCCTCCCCCGCTGCACAATGCCTTTCCACAGTGGTCTGGCGGGCTGTGTCAACTCTCCTCCCCTGGTGCCCGCTTCCTCTCAGCTCCTCGGCGGCCATTTTCAAGGAAGTGGCAAACGCTGCTGGTTTTTGATACAGGTGGCATCGCAGTCCGGGTCCCCTGCATACCTCTCCTCCGATAAGGTCAGCATATGCAACACTGTTTCCTACCAGGCTCTGTGTCTGTAGTTGATCAAAGTGTAGTGCAGGTAATTTATTTCTGCATTGTATGTGACTATATGCTAGCGCTGTCTGACTGTACTTTCACTTCTGACTATCAGCCATTTTACTATCCCTGTTCTTTCTCTACTAAAGCCCTTGTGGTGCGGTGTTGCAGGGTGTTTAATGCCTCACAGTAAAAAAGTGTTTTTCTGTGTGGTGGGTCACATACACGCCATTTACACTCATCATGTCTGCATGTTGTACATTTTAGCTGAAGAGGATAATCATGTTCACTCTCAAAGTACAGTTAGCGGAGGGAGATGTGAACACTGAGGGTTTATGTAGGGCATGTTATACTATATCACGCCCAATCTCTGTCACTGAATCTGTTCAGGAACTGCCCTGGGCTTGTTTTGCTAAGGCACTTACAACCCTTGTGGGCCAGTTGGCAACGCCCCCTGCGTTTCCCTAGATGGGGTTATTATTGCAACAGGCGATGGTCTCATCACCCATGCAAGGGTTCCCCAGACAGTTGATGGTACCCCAGTGTCTCCCGCTTTCACCCCCCCAGGTCTCACAGGAACCTGTGTGGGTGAATTCATTGTCCAACACGGTACAGCACCTGACGGCCGTTTTACAAGTTGGAGTCACCACTGTGGCCGCCTAAGCGGCCTTTATTGTCTCAGACGGCTCAGTATGATGATGACATGACATCTGATGACTGTGAGATTTTGACCATTCAGCCCAAGAGCCCCTTTGTGTAAAGGAGGCGGAGTCGAAGTCTAAAGTCTTTATACCGGGCCTAGTGCAGGCAGTCCGTGCGGCCTTGGTTATTGAGGATGAGGATCCCCCCATGGCTAAATCCAAATATGCCTTCTTTAAGGATATTAAGGGTGATGCCACTGTATTTCCTCTATCTGGTCAGTTAGTGGACCACTTAGAGGAGGAATGGAAAAATCCGGGTAAGCGGTTCTAGCCTCAAATACGCTTGGCCTTTGCATATCCCTTTGCGGATAATTATTTTTCCAAATGGGAAACACCTCCACAGGTGGATTCTCATGTCACATGCCTAGTGAGGAGTGCAACATTGCCCATGCCCTCCTTGAAGGATGTTACAGATCGCAAGGTGGAAATTTGCCTAAAATCCATTTATTCCCTTGCTGTGGGGGCTTCCAGACCGGCTATGGCCGTGTGCTGGGTAGCCAGAGCCATGGAGCGCTGGGCAGATAACTTGGAGGCATCTCTGGACACTGACTCTTCAGCTGAAAAGTTGGAGTTAGTGGGCAATCTCAGAGACTCGGCCACGTACATTAATGAGGCAGCCTTAGATCTAGGTCTTCTCACTTCAAGAATCTCCTTGGCAGCAGTAGCAGCTCGCCGCTCCCTGTTGTTGCACTCTTGGAGAGCGGATTCAGATTCCAAGAAGGGATTGGAATGCTTGCCCTTTAATGGCCAGGTCCTATTTGGCCCTGATCTGGACAAAATTGTGGATACGTTGGCAGCAGCTAAGTCTGCTTGTCTGCCCTCGGCTGCAGTCCCATCAGGGTCTGGTCCTTCATCTTTTTGATCCTATAGGGTCCAGGGTAAGTCCAAAGTACAGTCCTTTCCAAGACCATCAGGGGCCAAGAAATCTGCCAAGCCAAAGAAGCAGGCTTGGAGTACAAGATGTCCTACTCCCAAGTCTGATAATAAACCTTCAGCCTGATGGGACGGGCCTCCCCTTGGGGGACCCCAGAGTGGGTAGCCAACTTCTTCAGTTCGCCCAGTGCTGGTATCTGACTACCACGGACACTTGGGTAAGAGAAGTGGTCTCTCGGGGGTACGCCCCTACGGCGAAGGCCTCCCAGCCGGTTTTTCACCACTGGCCTTCAGTCAGATCAAGACAAAGCCCTGGAACTCCGGAAAGTGTTACACTCTATGCTCCAGGCTGGAGTTATAGTGCCTGTTACTCCAATCTCTTTCTGGTACAGAAACCCAATGGGTCTTACCGGCCCATCCTCAACCTCAAGTCCCTCAACAAGTCCTTGAGGGTACCTCGGTTCAGGATGGAGACCCTGCGTTCCATCATATTAGCAATGGAGTCTGGAGAGTTTATGGCGTCGTTGGATATTCAGGATGCCTACCTGCATCTCCCCATTTTCTCAGCACACCAGCGTTTCCTCAGGTTTGCAGTGGTCAATCAACATTTCCAGTTTCAGGCACTGCCCTTTGGTCTGGCCACAGCGCCTCGAGTGTTTACCAAAGTCATGGCACTCATGGCAGCCCACCTGTGTATGCAGGGGGTCCGCTTGTTGCCCTCTCTGGATGACCTTTTGTTGTTGGCAGGGTCTCCAGAGATTCTTCAGTGCCATCTGCAACTGACAATATCAGTGTAGCAGACTCACGGCTGGTTGATAAACTGGAAGAAGTCCTCCCTAGTTCCCTCACAGAGGATGCTCCATCTCTGAGCCCTGTTGGACTCTCAACAACAGAGGATCTTTGTGACGGAGGTAAAGATCTCTGCATTGCAGGCAAAAGTACGCAGTTGCCTGCAGAGTCGCCGAGTGTCTATTCACTCGGCAATGAGGTTACTGGGATCCATGGTGTCGATGTTCGACATGGTGGAGTATGCCCAGTTTCACTCCAGACCTCTGCAGATATTGATCCTCTCCAGATGGAATGGGTTGCCCCATCGGATAAAGATACAGACAATAGTGCTTTCCCTCAAGGTACGCCTGTCTCTGGCCTGGTGGCTGCAGATGGCTCACCTAAACAAGGGGTGCCCCTTTTGGATTGCGGACTGGGTCCTTCTGACGATGGACGCCAGTCTCCGGGGCTGGGGTGCAGTAACTGGTCCACACTTGTTTCAGGGACGGTGGACACCAGCAGAATCTGCGCTCCAATCAATGTGTTGGAACTTCGAGCAGTATTCAAAGCTCTTCAGCAGGCAAGACATGTTCTCCACGGAAATCCCGTGCAGGTACAATTAGACAACACCACCACAGTGGCTTACATAAACCGCCAAGGAGGAACCCGAAGTCAGGCGGCACTGACAGAGGTGTCCCGCATTCTGGCTTGGGCGGAAGGCAATCTCCCAGCCATTGTATAAAACCATCTTGGAGCTGTGGCTGTACATTGTGTATATCTGATCGTTGCTGCTGTTGATAAATGCTGTTGGCTTGAAAAAGGTCTGGATATTTTTTTATATGTAATTGATTTGGTACTCTAAATAAGCTTTGTTCTACATTGCTAAGACCCCCAATTGCCCTGCTCTTTAAAAATACCCTCCACGACTCCCAGCTAAACAAGAACATTTTCACTTGGGAATGTTGGATGAAGAAATAAACTAGCTTTCTAAGAACAGGGCATATTTTTTATTTTTTTTTGCGGAGCGGCCTCCTGGCCGCTCGCATTGCTGTGGGTTGCCACCCACAGCTAATGCGAGCAGCCAGGATAATGGTCGCGATGGTCAAGACCATCATGACCATCGGGCTTGTGACGAGACCCTTGTGGTAGGGTCTCGTGGCCGCAAGCCCCAGAGAGCTTTCGGCTCAAACAAAGCCGAAAGCTCTCCCACTGACATCACTTGTGATGTCAGTGGGGCCACCCTCAAATGGTAGGCGTTCTCATGGGAACGCCTCCGTCTGGGCAGCCCCCCCCCTGGCCCGCCCACCAAAGGGGGCGTGCTGTCACTCAACATCGACAGCACGCCCCCTTTGGTGCAAGACCCAGAGCGACTGATTGCCCGTTGCTATCCGGGTCTCACGCATGCGCACAATGGAGCCGGCTCCGTCATGCGCATGCGCTCTGGGCCACCATCGGCCTGGTTGCGACCGGGTCTGAATCAGGCCCACGGTACAACGGAGGTCTAACCCTGTCCTTTAAGGGATCTTAACAGAAATCAAATAAAAGCATATTCCTGATACATAGGAAATAATATGAGATATGGTAAGAACTTACCCTTGTTATCTCTATTTCTACGAAGTCCATAGGGTTCCACAGGATACCTTGGGGGTATCGGCGATGGCGGCAGACATCGGGCACCTCAGAGTTAAACGTTTCAACCTCCCAGGATGCACTGGGGTCCCTCTCCTATACCCCACCCCCGAGCCAAGGCATCTCAGTTACGTCACAAAAATCGACCCGTGTGTATGCACCTACAGTTACTCTACTTGAATGACCAACGGAAGACATCCCGGCTCTCTGAATCCTATCAGGCTGCCCAGCAATACAGTGAACTACAAATATAGCCGCCTACCATCAGGAACCTGCTAGAAGGGGTCCAGACCTATTGATAAAATCCTGCTGACGGCTTGTCACTGTTGCTAGCCATACATACAGCCACCCACCACCATGAAGTCCCTTGTCGGAGGAGACCCAGATTTGTGGACAAATGCTACTGACTGCTTGTCATTGATATAAACCATATATACAGCTGCACAGATCCCTTAGCTGACGCTGACTTAACCCCCACAATCCAGCTGTATACTCGCGGGATAGAAACTATCCGAACAGACACGGATTATACACAGAGATCGCAAAAGCGGTGAGATCAACCCTTATACACACTTTCTAACAGTGCACTGTAACAAAAATGTGTCATTCTCACTAAAGCTAGATGATGACTAGTATAGTAATATATTGCAGATCACAGTAGGAATATGTAAAACTTGTGACCTTTACTGATAATGAAGAAAACATAAAATCAATAGGAGCATCAGTAATACTCAATGTACAATTATTCACAGTGAAGTGTCCTCATACATATGTGGACATATGAATCATGTACAATGAAGTACAGTGCCAAGATGTAGTATGGCGGATGGAATCATATGACCATGGTGTATAAAGCAAAAATTGTCAGATGAATCGGATCTTATGCTGGTCGTGTAGGTGTATGGGCAGCATTAGTTAGATCTAGTCATCATCTATAATCCAAGTTTAGGTCCTGCGCAAATTATGCAAATGGTAATACCTCAAAAAGGTGTGCCGCTATACTGGAGGATGTCTGACCTCATCCAATTACGGTAATAATAATGGATAAATATCCAGATGTAGCGCACAACCTTATTCCTCCCATATATTGTATTGTATTATCCTACATTAGAAAGCATGCAGAATAATAATATACTTAAAGTATATAGTAATGTATTGCAGATCACAGTAGGATCCCTGGCAGTCCCGGCAGCATGTTTGTTGTTTTTTCTTTAGCACAGGATCTGTCATAAGATCGATCCTGTTTCTCACAGACCCATAAAAAAACAGTCATTGAAATGACTTGAATTGCCGCACGATGGATCGCATTAAGAAAATAAATGACATGATACGATGGACAACATGTGCTGCACATCTGATCATACGATCCGATTATAGGAGCTGCGGGAGCGCGCACCGGAACGTATCTTACTAAAACAGTACACAATTTTCACAAGATCCATCTTATGACTCATCGGCCCGAAATTGTGTAGGTGTTAGGGCACCTTAAGCTACTATATTAAGGTTTGTTTCAAATACAGTAGCAACGAAATTGCTTTCTATATGCAATCTGTTTGCTACAAATTTCAATAAGAGCATTGGATAAAGAAGATTTCTAAACCTTGCCTGCTGATATGCATTACTATAAATGTTTATAAATTTTTACATATATTCTTGTTTTTAGACTGCTAACATCGAGTACTATATAATAAATGATTGTTATATCTAATTGTTCACCCTATATACTTGTTTACTTATAACTGGTATACTAAGCGCTTCCCTTAATTCCTTTTTTCCTCCTAGAAGAGGAAACTCCTCCATTACAGGACTGGTACATCTACAGCCACCTAAGTTTTTTAAGGTTTTAAGCATAAAGTATCAAGTAATATGACCAGGCTTTTAGATATGTGGAGTTTGTATGTTTTCTCTGTGTTTGTGTTGGTTTCCTCAAGGGACTCTGGTTTCCACCCACAATGGAAGAACATACTGAAAGGATAATTGACTATATAAACCATAGTTTGTCTATGTGTGCTTTCTATGTGTGAATGTCTGGGTATTTATGTGGGTCTGGGCCATGATGGGCCCACCAGGGTTGTGGCGGTGCCACAATGAATTAGTGTAGCCAGTCACTGGAGTGTCAAGTCCAGCCACTAGGAACAAAATGTATTTCAAAATTACAAAAATATTAACATTTTATACAAGTATCTAAATTAGATTTTTTTATTTTACTTATTTTAATCCTAAAAAAAGATTTACAGAAATACTTGTATTCACTTACCTAGATCAAGGTGAAAGCAATCTCTCTCTCATGACAGCAGTGGAGGAAGACTAGCTTAGCGTTAGTCTGGTAGGAGAGAAAGGGTGCTGCCAGGTGGGGAGGGCATGGCAGATGGGATGTATGACAGCATAATAAGCATACATCCCATCCATCCCATTTTTGGTAGGACAGTCCTATTTGGGAGGCACTCTCTCTCCAACGTGTGCAGCATACAAACACTGTAGAGGGAGGCTGGGGACAGCCTAGTATTTTGGGAAGCGCTAGTCACACTCTTAGCATGACAAGGAATGGGGGCTTGATGTATGCTCACACCCCCAAAGTGACACGCACAATGTCCTGAGTCTCCCCTCCCAAATGTTGTGAGTCATGCATTGGAGTCTTGTGAATAATGGCTTGTAATAACTAGGAAATAAAGTCATAAACATTGTCATAGGGGAACTTTTATATTTATATATAACCATTTTAAGATTTTATATTGAGTCAGAGAATGGTTAGAAACCAGCGCTAAATGATGTTGTTGTTAATTGGACAGTTAAATCAAAGCTCAAAAATGGATGTAAAAATCACTAAAACACATTTAATATATATCATATAAAATCATGTAGAAATATAAAGCAATATTAGCCTGAAAAAAGCACAATCAATGTGGTACTACCAATAGAATGTTTATATATATATATATATATATATATATATATATATATATATTCCGCTGCTAGGAGGACTCATAAATCCATGGTTCACATATGGACACTAGCTGTGTGGACCAAGTGTTAGTTCCATGTGGATTAGCACAGCAAATATTTACCAAGTGGAATGTTCATATGTCACAGTCCTGTTAGCGAGAATCGCAGATGAATTGACTGGATATGTAGTCCACTTGTAGCTGTATCCTGGATGGAGTTGGTGTGTAAGTCCCTAAACAGAAGTATCATGTGTCCAAAAGGGTCCAGTGAAAGTAGTGTAGATAGGGGTCACCCCAAATCAGTGCAGCAGTATTTGGGAAGGCTTAACGCGTTTTGCTGGTAAGTGTCCAGCTTCTTCAGAAGCATATCCCTAGTGAAGTGCTCAGGCTCCTTATATACCCCTTTCATTATAGAAATAATGAGCACCTGAGTATCAATTAAAAAAAAAATTGTATACACTTACATCCGTTTCATAAAGAAAATTTTCCCCTCTTTCCCCACCACCCCCACATTTTACTGTCTCCCCAAAATCCACAAGTCACTGTCCTCACCTCCAGGTCGTCCCATTATTTCTGGCATTAATTCCCTCACATTTAACCTCTCCTTTTATGTGGATTCTTATTTACAGTCCAGAGTGTGGTCACTGAGGTCACATCTTAAAGATACCACTCATTTTCTAAATTTAATACAATCTATAGAGTGGAAAGAATCCTATGCATTCCTTACATTAAATGTCTCTGCTTTATACACACACATCCCTCATACTACAAAATGTGAGGTGATTAAGAGATGCCTTCTTTCGGGTGGCAACCTCATTGAAGCACACCAATCTTTTCTTCTGGATTCTATTTCTTTCATTTTATCACATATTTTTATTTTCTAGGCACTTTTTACCTACAGGTGATGGGAACGGCCATGGGGATCAGATTCGCACCCAGCTATGCGAACCTCTACATGGGCGAATTTGAAAACGCTCTTGCGTGGGGAAGCGAGTGGAGTGCGTCTCTGGTCTTCTGGTGTAGTACTCACGAAAGGGAATATTCATTAATCTATTTGCACTGACAAAAGAGGACTGGGTTAAAAAGCATACACTCACTTTAAATAGGACATTGTATACTTCTTACATTATACTATCTCTAGAGTTATAATAGTGTGATAGGATTTGTTTATTATAGAGTTATAACAGGGTGACAAAGTCATTCCTTTAGGAGCAAAGAACCAGTTAGCTTATAGGTCCTTGTTAGAGATAAATATATATATATTTTTTTTTTCATCTAGGAACCATGTGAAACATTAACTATATTTAAACAGTACAAGCAAAGAAAAGTTCTTGTTCAAACATATCATTTGCTCAAAGTCTGTTTTAGCAGGGAAGTGTTACACAAGATGTAGATGTACTTTTTTTGTTCATATCTAATATATTAGTAAGGACTAGGGCCTGTAATTCAAATACAAGAAATAAAAATTTGAAGAATGTACATTGAAAGAGTTAGAGATCATTCTGGAAAAAGAGTAGTGATAGTTACTTCAGTTCTGGGGAAATAAACACTCATGTTATGGTTATTTTCAAAAAACAGATAAATAAAAAATATATTTTCCTACATACATTTAGAAAAACTGATCATGATCATTTAAAATTAAAAAAACAAAAAAATTAGAAATAAAGAAAAATTAAGCGCTTTGGTTTATAATACTCCATGGAGTCTTTTAAATAATTTTCAACTATAGGTACAGTACTTGTAAAATACAAAATACAGTTATTTAACATGATGACATATGATAATAATAATATGAACCAAGATTTAAAGACCATATCATGTACTAATGTGCTAAGGGTAGGTGAGCATGGGTGTACTCATGTTATCTCAGTGGCTACTTTCCGACAAACACTAATATTAATTTCTGAGGAATATGTTCTGTAAAGATCAACTTTACATATGCATTGTGAAATAATTGGCCCAAAGCTATTGCATCCTTGGAAAACATCCGTTGCTTATTAAAATAGGCAAAAAGGCCACTGTGATCACTGTAGTGCCAGTTTATATGCAGATCACCTTTGCACATCTATACAGGGCAATCCTACCTGTGTATGTGCAGTGTAAAGTCAGTGACTTGAGGCTTGGGGGCCCATTTATTAATGATCACTTTTGCAATGCGATCAGGGCATGTCAGTACCGGCCATGATCACATTGCAAAATTTTATTTATTTATTATCAGTTTCTTATACAGCGCAGCATATACCGTTGCGCTTTACAATTGGAAACATATATAGAACAAAACAGGGTAATAACAGACAGACATAGAGGTAAGAGGGCCCTGCTTGCAAGCTTACAATCTATAGAAAATGCGATCATAAGGGCCGGATGTATTAACCAGCACATGCAGGGAGAGGGGCTCTGAACAATGGGGCGGGTGGAGCTGCAGCTCCAGGCCCTCCATTGAAAATAGGCCCACAGGAGACTGTCACCTCATACTGCTGCTGCCGAACACTTAAGTAATTCGGTCAATTCAGTATATGATGCGCTGGTGCCTTCCAAAACCAAACCATAAATACCTACAGGGACTGGCACAATGTAGAACTTGTCACCACATATTTTTTCTACATTGTGCCAGTCCCTGGTGTGCCGCCTTTCTGCTTTTACATGCATAATGTATGTGTGTGTACATATACTGTATATGTATACAGGTATAAGCTTTGCTGAGTTGCTTTTTTTTTTGTTCTCACTATGGGATATAGATAGACTATCTTCTTGGTATAACTAGTAATAAGATTAGGTCCTTTTTATATAGAGAGGTGTCACATTCATGACATCACTAATTGACCCACATGCTCTTTTGTAGAGAGGGTTCATATTCATGTGATCAGTAAGTGCCATTTTTCTGTTTTTGTTTGTAGACCTTCACATCACACTGTTGATATAATCAGAGTGGAGGTGATTAAAGGAAGGCGCTAGCCACAGCCCGTGATGCATACCACACTCCCTGTGCAGACCACACCCCCACAGCACTGGTCATGCCCCCTGAGGCAGCACACAATAGGCCCTTTGTAAATTTCAGCTCCAGGCCCATATGGACCATAATCTGTCCACAGTCAGGAATCCAGTCTCCCCTGTGGATCACTGAGCTATGAGTTCAGGTTCTTCTGTCTCAGATGTCCAGCCCCAGATATTCCATGTGCATGATGTATTGATGATTTTACTGCATAGTGCATATACTGTAAATGTATATATACCCATTCATATTTTCATGACCTATTTGACCAGATGCCTTGCATGGTATTTTATAGATGTCAGGGTGCGCATACCAGTTAAAGTAAAAAGGCACCTGTACATGTAGTTACTGTTACCAGGTCTGACTGTGTTAATCCTCAGGAGGGGGACCCCAATTTATTTATATGCATACACTTAAAACATAGGCTGCTTGTGTATGGCATCATCATTACGTGCCCCTCTCAATAGGGCCATCTATATAACCTATTGGAAAACATAATGTACATCATTTCTAAACTCATAAAGCTTATTTTAGCCCTACTATGCCTTGCGCTTATTCCTTACACAGTTCCTGTTAAGCAAGACACCTTTATTTATTTTTTAAACATCATTTTATTTATTGAGCAATATAGAAGAATCAATAGTGCATTTCCTGGGATGTAGCCAATGTCAGAGCAGGCGGCACACAGTGCTTCTCCTGGGATGTAGCCAAGGTCGAACCAGGCAGCAGACAGTGCAACTCCAGAGATGTAGCCGTAATCGGGGCAGGCGGCAGACAGTGCATCTCCTGGGATGTAAGCTGAGGTCGAACAGGCGGCAGACAGTGCATCTCCAGGGATGTAGCCGATGTTGAGCAGGCAGCAGACAGAGCATCTACAGGGACATAGCTGAGGTCAGGGCAGACTGCAGAGAGTGCATCTCCAGGAACATAGCTGAGGTGAAGGCAGGTGGCAGACAGTGCATTTCCAGGGATGTAGCCGAGTTCGGGGCATGTGGCAGACAGAGCATCTCCAGGGACGTAGCCGAGGTCGGGGTACACGGCACACAGTGCATCTCCAGGGACATAGCAGAGGTCAGGGCAGGCAGCAGACTGCATCTCCAGGGATGTAGCTGAGGTCGGGGCTGGCGGAAGACAGTGCATCTCCTGGGATGTAGCCGAGGTCAAAAAGGCGGCAGACAGTGCATCTCCAGGGACGTAGCTGAAGTCAGGGCAGACAGTGCATCTCCAGGGACGTAGCAGAAGTCGGGGCAGGTGGCAGACAGTACATCTCCTGGGATGTAGCCGAGGTCGAACAGACGGCAGACAGTGCATCTCCAGGGACGTAGCCGAGGTTGAGCAGGTGGCAAACAGTGCATCTCCAAGGATGTAGCCGAGGTCAGGGCAGGCGGCAGACAGTGCATCTCCAGGGACGTAGCCATGGTCAAACAGGTGACAGACAGTGCATCTCCTGGGATGTAGCCGAGGTCAAACAGGCGGCAGACAGTGCATCTCCAGGGACATAGCAGAGGTCAGGGCAGGCGGCAGATAGTGCATCTCCAGGGATGAAGCCGAGGTCGAACAGGCGGCAGACAGTGCATCTCCTGGGATGTAGCGGAGGTCGCACAGGCGGCAGACAGTGCATCTCCAGGACTGTAGCCAAGGTCAGGGCTGGCGGCAGACTGCATCTCCTGAGACGTAGCCAAGATCAGGGCAGGTGGCAGATTGTGCATCTCCAGGGACGTAGCCGAGTTTGGGGTAGGCAGCATACAACGCAGGAACAAGATGTTTTTAGGACTGCAGATTTTTCTGCTTTTTGTTAGTCCAGGTCTTTGTCTGATGGCATAGTGTCTGCTTCCATTGGCATGTTGTGATAAATGTTACCCCATTTAGGGCACACAAATTGAATGTTATCAAAAAGCCTTTGGTTCGTGATGGTAATTGGTTCTTTCAACACTTCACTATGGGACAAAGGAATTTGCTGTTTTTCATCTAGATCCATATAGTCCTTGTGCAGTATAACTGGGGATGCTGTTTTTCCAGTCTCTGTCGCTGCCCAGTTAATCGAAGAGAAGAAGCGGTGTTTTCGCACATTGCCATTTACTCCAAGCCAGAGGGTCTGTTCTTTACACAGGAGCTTTGTTATAATGTCATTTGTTACAGGATCAGTAAGCCCTGAATACGTTGGTTCTTGAGTAAGGATTATTGTGTTTACCACAGAAGCTGACTCTCCATTAAAAGGGTACTTGCGTAGGGTGAATATATATAAAATAACACCATATGCGAACCAATCCACACCAGCACTGTACGGCTGGCAAGTTATAATTTCTGGAGCATTATAGCCCTTAGTCCCACCAAGTACTTTGGCATTGGTTTGTCCATATGCATTCAATAGGGCCAGACCAAAGTCTGTGATTTTAACATGACCCTCTGTGGTTAGTAATATGTTCTCCTATTTGAGGTCTCTGTGAATAATTCCTCTTGAATGTATGAACTGCAATCCACAAACCAGTTCAGCAGCTATAAATTTTATTGTGGTTAGGTCCACTGGTGAGGTCTTCACAAAATCAAACAGATCCCCTCCGCCAGCCAGTTCCATTTCACAGTATAGATAGCTCTCTGTGTGGAAGGCTGCATAACCATGGATCATAAAAATGCTCTCATGTGACATTTCAAGTAGCTGACACTCAACCAAACTGTTCTCATGTTCTATTATTGCTGGCTTCTTTAAGATGTTAATCAATGCTCTCTTCTTTAAGATTTTCACTGCCACTCTTTCCCTACGAATAGCATCTGTTGCCAGCATTACTTTGCCATAACCTCCCTTTCCAAGTAGTGAGTGGAAAGTAAATTGTTCCACTGTTAAAGGTACAGTGTCTGTGGTTTGGTGGCTGGTGGGCATGGTGCAGCTCTCTTCTGCAGTTTGCTGAACCAGTGGGATGCCTGGTTGGCCTCTGCTAATTGCTGTTATGAATTGATTTTTCTTCTTTTTTACAAATCCAGCAAACCTGTCCCAGCGTCTCTGTATAGCTGCTTTACCTGGCTTCTTTTTGGTCATCTCTTATGGAAAGGTTTGTCTGGCCTACTCAATGGCTGCATCCCTCCCCTGGATCTTTAGCAACGTCAACGTTTCTCCTGTGTCTCACTCGCCAAAATCTGGTACATCTGCTGCATGCATGAACATGTTATGAACTGATCTCTTTTCTTTTTTAGAAATCCAGCAAACCTCTCCCAGCCTCTTTGTACACCTGCTACAAATGCATTGTTTATTCTCACCTCTCTCTTAGCTGTTTTTGCCTGGCCTGCCTCCTTTCCTCTGCATCTCTCTGCTTTTTTGGTCTGTTTTCCTCGGTTTTTTTGTCTCCCTGCTTTGTCTGGAGGTTTTTTTCTCATAATAGTTCCCATGTTATGTCAGAAGACAACAATGGGGCTCTTAGAGAATAAAGCAAACTTGCAATATCACAAGATGTGACTGCGCAGTTTGGAGTTTCTGAAAACAGAGCTTCAAATGTTTCAACAGCTGTACAAGTAGTTCTGTGATGTCATCAATAATTGTGATGTCACAAGCAACTGCAGTGTGCAGTTGAGCTTAGTCCTAAAGCACATATATTATGGCAGTTCATGTATATGTAAGTTTCATCCTGTCCAAACTGTAAACAGTAAAATATATATCTAAAATGTACTTGTGCCCATATTAAGACACTAAAATTAATAATTTATTAGAGAGAATATATTTTGGCGATTAGACTGTATTGCTGACAGTATTTATCAGAATAGAGAAGCATTTAAAACAGCCTTTTATTTCAATTTTAGACAGTGGGTTCCAGTCAGAAATACCACAAACTGATCTTTGTGATGCTTACTGCTATGTATTACAGAAAAAATGACCAGTAGCCTACTAGGCTTAATTTTCACTTTAACAATATGTGGCCAATTTATCACAAACAGCCCTTTTGTGGCGATATGTGAGACTTTTATGTCAATAACCGTAAGATGTCTGCCAGACAGAGATAGGAAGCTGCGGAGACATGATTGGTCTGCTCAGTCACAGTTCTAACGGGACCTTTAGTAGGGAGGTGTCATATTCATGTGATCACTAAGTGACCCACATGCTCTTTAGTAGGGAAGTTTCAGGTTCATATGATCATTAAGTGCCATTCTTTTTTATCACTTTAGCAAAGGGTATCTCCTTTTATTTGTAGACTTTCACATTACACTGTTGAAATAAGCAGAGTGGGGGGTGCAATTGAGATGATTAAAGGAAGGCGCTAGCCACAGCTATTATGCAGACCACACCCCCACAGCACGGCTCATTCCCCACCACATCACTAGTCACACCCCTTGAGGCAGCACACAATAGGCCCTGTTGTAAATTTGAGCTCCAGGCCCATGTGGACCCTAATCTGCCACTGGTCCTTGCGATGTGGCCGGAGTGCACTCCGGGCTGCTGCGCATGCGCAGTCCCGCGGACTGCACATGAGCGGCGCCCATTGCCGGTGGAGGCTTCCGGGAGATCCCTCCAACCAGCTGATATGTGGTAAGTACCTATAGGCTACAGCGGCTAACGCTATCTTGAGATGGCGTTAGCTGCTGGGGCCAATATTGGGAATGCTTTGCATTTCAGATATTGTTACATTTGGCAGCATCGCATCCCCCATAGAAACCTATGGGGGAGGTGCCTGCCAGCGGCAATGGAGGGATCGCAGCAGGTTTCGGAGATACCTGCTGCGGTCCCTCCTTGAAACATCAAGGGGTACTTAATATTGGAGGTAAACCCCCGAAAACGTGTTTTTGGGAATTTTACCTCAAATATTCAAGGTGCCTGCCAGCGGCAATGGAGGGATCGCAGCAGGTTTCGGAGATACCTGCTGTGGTCCCTCCTTGAAACATCGAGGGGTACTTAATATTGGAGGTAAACCCCCGAAAACGTGTGTTTTCGGGAATTTTACCTCAAATATTCAACGATAAATGGGCCCCTTGAAGTCATATACCTCTTGAAGAACATAAGATACTAATTAATGAATAAACTCCAATCTGGTGCCAGTAAACTATAATAATAATAATAATATAATAATAATACAATCCATTTATTGGGCAAATATTCGTTTTATTAAACATATTAATTTACTACAGTGCATGTACCATAGAGAAACATAGAACACACGACTTGGCACAACTGAGGCATAAGCCAAGTATTTGCTTCAAGGAAGAGTAAATTCGAACTTTCCATCGGTAGATGGCGCCCACAACTCGGAACAGACTTTGCTGCTGTAACGTCTAATTATATCAGTCCCTAATGAACACTGTGATAGCGCATGCGTTTTGAAAGAAAAAATAAGTGTCCCCAGTGCAGGAGCTGTAAGACTACCACAGAGGCCATTTTAAAGAAGACCTCTTGTGACTGAGGCAGATAATTGTCCTAGCAAATATGGCTTACAGAACGAAGACACTTACTAAAGTACGCTGTTTCTCTAGTGTCTGCAATTAATGATTCGCTCCAACCTGGCCTGGCGGACCCTGCTGCCTCTGTGCTTCCGGAAAAGAACGGTACAAATTTCAGCAGGTTGTTTTGTATATGCTTTGTTGATTTTAATATGTCATGAGGTGAACCTGTTGCTAAAAAGTGTGGGGAATTTATAATGAAAGATAGTTACATTATTAACGTAATATAAACTTTTGTTTAGCTCACACATCAATAATATATATATATTTTAATGTAACAAGTTAATCGTGAACCTTTAGTCTAGTCCATGTGAGACAAAAAGTATTCGTTTGTTACAAAGCAATTTCTTATGTGGAACTAGACCTCTGCACTGTTTTACATAACTCACCAGTGGCAGATAATACCGAAAGACACAGCTGGAGTTGAATAGAGGTAAGTGATCACCACACCACCTGGACTCACTGTTTTGTTGACATTTCTTTAGTGTCGACATGCTAATAATGTGGACATTCGGAAAGTCCATAAAACGTACCAATCCGAACAAATACCTCTCACCCACTAATACATAGATACCTGGACTTATACTGTACCTCATACTTGCTCCTAATACATAGAATCAGGACACATACTTCCCACCTTCTTTAAATAAATAGATATCAGGATAAGCAAAGTTTCATATATCCTATTATATAGCGCTATCAAGTCACCTACCTCTCTTACTGCTTCCCCTAATACACAGATATAGGGGGCACGTACCTCTCTTACTGCTTCCACTAATACACAGATATGGGGGCACGTACCTCTCTTACTGCTTCCCCTAATACACAGATATAGGGGCACGTACCTCTCTTACTGCTTCCCCTAACACACAGATATAGGGGCACGTACCTGTCTTACTGCTTCCCCTAATACACAGATATAGGGGGCACGTACCTCTCTTACTGCTTCCACTAATACACAGATATGGGGGCACGTACCTCTCTTACTGCTTCCCCTAATACACAGATATAGGGGCACGTACCTCTCTTACTGCTTCCCCTAACACACAGATATAGGGGCACGTACCTCTCTTACTGCTTCCCCTAATACACAGATATAGGGGGCACGTACCTCTCTTACTGCTTCCACTAATACACAGATATGGGGGCACGTACCTCTCTTACTGCTTCCCCTAATACACAGATATAGGGGCACGTACCTCTCTTACTGCTTCCCCTAATACACAGATATAGGGGGCACGTACCTCTCTTACTGCTTCCACTAATACACAGATATGGGGGCACGTACCTCTCTTACTGCTTCCCCTAACACACAGATATAGGGGCACGTACCTCTCTAACTGCTTCCCCTAACATACAGATATAGGTGCACGTACCTCTCTTACTGCTTCCACTAATACATAGATATAAGGGCACGTACCTCTCTTACTGCTTCCCCTAATGCACAGATATAAGGGCACGTACCTCTCTTACTGCTTCCCCTAATGCACAGATATAAGGGCACGTACCTCTCTTACTGCTTCCCCTAATGCACAGATATAGGGGCACGTACCTCTCTTACTGCTTCCCCTAATGCACAGATGTAGGGGCACGTACCTCTCTTACTGATTCCCCTAATGCACAGATATAGGGGCACGTACCTCTATTAGTGCTTCCCCTAATACACAGATATAGGGGCACGTACCTCTATTACTGCTTCCCCTAATGCACAGATATAGGGGCACGTACCTCTCTTACTAATTCCCCTAATGCACAGATATAAGGGCACGTACCTCTCTTACTGCTTCCCCTAATGCACAGATATAAGGGCACGTACCTCTCTTACTGCTTCCCCTAATGCACAGATATAAGGGCACGTACCTCTCTTACTGCTTCCCCTAATGCACAGATATGGGGGCACGTACCTCTCTTGCTGCTTCCCCTAATGCACAGATATAGGGGCACGTACCTCTCTTACTGCTTCCCCTAACATACAGATATAGGGGCACGTACCTCTCTTACTGCTTCCACTAATACATAGATATGGGGGCACGTACCTCTCTTACTGCTTCCCCTAATGCACAGATATAAGGGCACGTACCTCTCTTACTGCTTCCCCTAATGCACAGATATGGGGGCACGTACCTCTCTTGCTGCTTCCCCTAACACACAGATATAGGGGCACGTACCTCTCTTACTGCTTCCCCTAACATACAGATATAGGGGCACGTACCTCTCTTGCTGCATCCCCTAATACACAGATATAGGGGCACGTACCTCTCTTGCTGCTTCCCCTAATAAACAGATATAGGGGCATGTATTTCTCTAACCCCTTCTCCTAATACACAGGTACATAGGCATCTATGTATTTTGTAGACCTCACCACAGTCAGTGCAGACTTGCAACAACTTATACTTAAGGCAAGAGATGTGTCTGAAATGAGATGGATCTTTGCATACTCGCAGCTCTGCATAGACCGCCTCTCTATCTTCACATGGCTGCTGATATTGCTGAGGTTTTGGAGCAGAATGGTTACCGAGGTTATATTGAGCACCGTGACCAGGCAGCTGGAGCGCTAGCCATTTCTGCAGCTCACATGGTGATACAATCCAGTAGGGAATCTTTTCTTGACATTCACTGCAAGAGTCTTGGCACAATTGGGTATCAGAGTGGTGTCTGGGGACTGCCATAGAGCAAAATGCTTTCCAGGGTAGTTTCAATATATGTTGATATAGCAGAGAAGCAAGGACCATGATTATTCTGTTGTCACCCAGTTAAGTGCACTTAGCAACAAGTGAGTTGTGACTGAGATGCACACGTCTACCACTGTACTCATGCACAGTTGTACAGAGGGTTGGTTTTATAGTTGTATATAATTTCTGTTCAGATATGATTCTTTTTTGTTGTCATATTGTTGACTCAATATTACATAAACATCTGGGATTGTACTTTTACATTGTAGTACATACACGGCAGCACACATACCTCCTTCCACTGTCTAATATGTTGACATCACCACATATACTCTTATAACTTTTAAAATGTATATAACCAGGCACTCCTCAAACCTTTACTAATCTAAAATTAATATATAAATCAGAATTGTTCTTCTAATTTCAAAATATATAATATTTCCTCTTAACAAGTAAACCCTGCATCCTTGTACATAATGTAAACCTTAATACACAGGATATATATTTTCTTTTTGCTTCGGACATCTAGATTTATTTCTATGAAGCATTTTTGAGATGACATCCAGAGCAAAGAAGCGCATTGTTCTTCCGTCTCGGCCAGAACCCCCTAGCGTAGAGCAGATTCTGGAAGATATTCGTACTGTTGTAGCATCTGATCCTGTGTTTGTCTGCGACCTCAGTGAGGGTAAGCATAAAACATACTTATTATAGCATAACATAGACCTCAGAACATATTACATAATGAGTCCAGGACTTACCTTGTTCCTTGCAATACTTTTGTGACAGAATCCTCAATACCCACTCATGATCCTCCCAGTGAGTGGGATAAGAAGTACTTGCAGAGCTGCTCCTATGTGGAATTAAACAACAAGTTGAAGGAAGCCCAGGTTGAGCTAAAGGAGAAATGTGAGGCTTTGAGATCTTCTGGGATGAAGCTTGGAAGTGTTATAGAAGAGTTGAGAGAGGCGGCCATGTGACTGACTTGATGTATTTGCTTAAAAAAATAAAATGTACCTATACTTCAGGTACAATATTTATGAACCTAGGCTAGGCATAGGAAGCATGCCATTTACAAGTAAGAAGTATCTAATAACAATGATTAAGTGCTGCATGGCAATCATATCACCACATCAGCTATGTGCGCATCATTCTACTCATATGAGTTCTCCTTGTGGTACAGTGAGCGGGATGAAGATGTGGCTGCTGATATTGCTGGGGTTTTGGAGCAGAACGGTTACCGAGGTTATGTTGAGCACCGTGACCAGGCAGCTGGAGCGCTGGCCATTTCTGCAGCTAACATGGTGATCGAATCTAGTAGGGTATCTTTTCTTGTCATGTCCACACATTCACTGCAAGAGTCTTGGCACAAGTGGGTATCAGAGTGGTGTCTGGTGACTGCCATAGAGCAAAATACTTCCAGGGTAGTGCCAATATATGTTGATATAGCGGAGAAGCAAGGACCGGAAATATTACAAAGCATAAATGGTCTCACCTACCACAGCAAGCACTTTCAAACTAAACTGTTAAATACTATGAAACCCAAGAAGCGTCGCTGACCATATGCTTATACACTGAGGCCCTGATTCAGAGCCGGACACTCTGACAGAGCGCTCGCTCTGAATCAGAGCCGTCCTTCTCTTTTTTTAGAGCGGCCTCCTGGCCTCATCTGTCTTCTTGCCGGGGTTCACGTCGCCCCCGCGGCCTCTGCTGCAAGCGTACGGTTGGTCGGCTGACCGCCCGTTCACACACCGCATGATGGACAGATATACCTGCCATCGACTGTGTAGCACAGCCGCCGCAATATGTCTGTGAACGACGTCGTTCACACTGGCCGACAGGCACACAATATATTGGCTGATCAATTGATCGGCCAATATATCTGCCAGTGTGTACCCAGCTTTACTAAGCCTGCCATTTAGCTGAGACAAGGAATCCCATAAAGCATTGCACTTTATTATATCTGACCAACCAACATCTAAATGTTGGTTGGTTAGGAGACTTCAATCCTGCATACAGACAAATCCTAACTAAGAAAAAAACCTTTGAGCAAAACATAAGTTAGCCACATTCTTTGCATTCACCTTATTAATAAATTACCTGAGTCAGACAACAAGGAAAAGTGTACCAATAAGGCTAGTGCTCACTTTGACTTTTTAGGAAAAAACTGAATGAATTATAAATAGACCTGCAATTTAGAATAGGAATAGTTGTGTACAAATAAGAATTGTGTGTGTGTGTATATCTACTATATAAAAATGAAAATTTGTCCTTCTGTCATTCTGTCTTTCTATACAAATCCACAGTTTACAAGCCAAGATTGTGAAATTTTACATACGAGCATATTAAAACACGGCAGAAGCAACTAAAAAAAATTTGAAATCGAAATTAATTGTTAATTTTTAAATAATGAAAAAACACAATTTTTGCATAGCATTCGCACTCTACAGGTCAGGTACGGAATTAGAAAAGGATTTAGCCCACAGTTTACAAGCAAAGGTCTCTCATGGTTCTACACCTAAAACACAGAATAAAAGCATTGTCCTCTTTGGTTTATTGTTAGATGCAGATTTGGACATAATTCTTCTTAGGCCATCTGCAAGGTCAATAATAAAAATATTAAAATGTTATTTTTGTTGCATTTCATAATTTGATTTTATAACATACATTTTGGTACACACTGTACTAAGGAATTATTTAATTTTATTCTGTAGCATATAATCTAAGTCTCTGAACATCATTTACTATGGCTCTCGCATGGAGTTTAAATGCTGTATGAATTTATTAGGGAATTTCGGGGATCCGGGGCGATCCGAGCTAAGCTCGGATCTCCCTGCCTGCCCCGGATCCCTCACCCGAGGCAAAACCTTGCGATGCCGCTGTCGGATCGCGAGGTTTTGTATTGAGCAGGCTTAACGCTGATTGGCTGAGAGAGCCGTCTGTCACGGCTCTCAGCCAATCAGCGTTAAGCCCATTTAATATGCACATAGGAAGCAAAAGAAGATGGCGCCCGCCATCCCTCGCTGCCTGACAATGACGGCACCCCCCCCCCTGCTGACACCGCCGGCACCTCCACTGGCAGCATCCCCCACTGCCGACACTGCCGGCACCCCTGCAATGCTGCCCCACATACTCAGGACACCCTTAGCGACCCCCACACTGCCGGCACTCCCACACTGAGGACACCACCAGCACACATGCACTGAGGACACTGCCGGCACCCCCGCTCTGCCAACACCCTGCATTGAGAACACCCTTGCACTGCCAACACAGCAAACCTGCACTGAGGACACCGCTGGCACCCCCGCACTGCCGACATCGCCGGCACCCTCCATTGGGAACACCCCTGCACTGTAGACACAGTCAGCAAACCTGCACTGAGGAACCGTTATTGATATTAAGCCAGGCTTATTATGAGTCTGAATATGGTAAAAGTTGATATCTGCATCCATGAGGAGAGATCCATCTGATTTACAGTCAGGCCCATAAAGATGGCAACTATACTGGGATGCAAAAACGCAGCTCTGCAGCACAAATTGTTATTTATACTTGCTCATGCATCAACTTACACAACTAGATGGTGTCAACAGTGGCGACCAAACTTTTTTGTCTTGCTGGACCGCACTATTGTCAGCCCCTGAAGGGTAAAACTGATTGGATGAATCTTATACACCGTGGAGACCCTGAATGCCGGAAACAGCTGCACAAGGAACTGGAAGTAGTTGCTGTGCATTTCATAGTGCGATCCAGCAACCAGGAAGTACACAGTCATCCTGGTATCAGAGCAGCAGAAGATCTTGGCCGTGTTTACATTGTACATCCGTCAAATTTTGAATGCTTCTATCTCCGAAGTTTGCTTTACACCGTTACAGGTCCTACTTCCGTCAAAGACCTTAGGACTGTGGATGGGGAAGTTTGCCACACTTTCGTGAGACCTGCCTAAGGAGAGGTTTGTTGGAGGATGATGTGTAAACAAACATTCTTAAAATCCCGGGCAACATCGGGTACTCCAGCTAGTGTGTATATGTATGTGCATTTGGAATCAGTTGGTGTTGACTCTCAATATGAGATCCAAAGAGCTGTCACTATCAGTGAAGCATGCCATCAGTAGGCTGAAAAATCAAAACAAACCCATCAGAGAGATAGCAAAAACATTAGGTGTGGCAAAATCAACTGTTTGGAACATTCTTAAAAAGAAAGAACGCACCGGAGAGCTCAGCAACACCAAAAGACCCGGAAGACCACGGAAAACAACTGTGGTGGATGACAGAACAATTATTTCCCTGGTGAAGAAAAACCCCTTCACAACAGTTGGCCAAATCAAGAACACTCTCCAGGAGGTAGGTGTATATGTGTCATAGTCAACAATCAAGAGAAGACTTCACAAGAGTGAATATAGAGGGTTCACCACAAGATGTAAACCATTGGTGAGCCTCAAAAACAGGAAGACCAGATTAGAGTTTGCCAAACAACATCTAAAAAAGCCATTACAGTTCTGGAACAACATCCTATGGACAGATGAGACAAAGATCAACTTGTACCAGAGTGATGGGAAGAGAAGAGTATGGAGAAGGGAAGGAACTGCTCATGATCCAAAAACATTCCACTTCATCAGTGAAGCATGGTGGTGGTAGTGTCATGGCGTGGGCATGTATGGCTGCCAATGGAACTGGTTCATTTGTATTTATTGATGATGTGACTGCTGACAAAAGCAGCAGAATGAATTCTGAAGTGTTTCGGGCAATATTATATGCTCCTATTCAGTCAAATGCTTCAGAACTCATTGGATGGCGCTTCACAGTGCAGATGGACAATAACCTGAAGCATACTGCAAAAGCAACCAAAGAGTTTTTTAAGTCTAAAAAGTGGAATGTTATGCAATGGCCAAGTCAATCCCCTGACCTGAATCCGATTGAGCATGCATTTCACTTGATGAGGACAAAACTGAAGGGAAAATGCCCCAAGTATAAGCAGGAACTGAAGACATTTGCAGTAGAGGCCTGGTAGAGCATCACCAGGGATGAAACCCAGCGTCTGGTGATGTCTATGCGTTCCAGACTTCAGGCTGTAATTGCCTGCAAAGGATTTGCAACAAAATATTAAAAAGTGAAAGTTTTTTAAATGGCAACCCAAACGGATCCGATATTTGGGGATTTACCTCACTTCCCGTTATGATCTTCTCTATTGTGAGAACTTCCCACCTCTTTTTTCCAAAATGCAGGCTGACCTAAACTCTTGGAATCATCTCATTATTTCTTGGCTGGGCAGGATCATATCGGTTAAAATGAATATCTGTTGAATGAATTCCTGTTGCTGTACCAGCCACTCTTCTCCGAGATATTCAGAGGGCTTTGGTCCACTTTATCTGGAACCACAGACCCCCCCGAATTTCGGCCAATGTCTTGAAGAGACCGGTTGATGCTGGTGGCAGAGGCCTTCCAGATATAAAACTTTATTACCTAGCCTCCCATTTCTCGCAAATTGTCACCTCTTTTTCGCCTTCAGGTTCCACTTCCTGGCTAGACCTAGAAGCTGCCCACGTTGCCCTCCCTGACTTATCCTCCATATGGGGCCTATCCCCCGCACAACGCCCTGTCACCTTTAAGCAACTTTCTGCCCTTAAATTTAATATCTCCCTTTGGGATCGACATTCTGTCAAATTGAATCTCACCTCTCCAATTTCCCCCCTAACTCCCATTTGGTTCAGTCCCTTATTTCCCCCTGGCTCCTCCACCAAAAAAGCACACTCATGGTCTAAAGTGGGCCTTAGGTTCCCTGTAGATTTCTCCACTCAGGGCTAATGGTTGTCCTTATCAGAACTTCAACTACAATGCCCATCCCAAATACTGAACCCCTTTGAATTTTTGCCAAATTAGCCATTTTTTGCGATCTTTACCTTCTACATCGGTACCTGGGGAACTTACGCCCTTTGAATACCTCTGTAAATATCGTCCCCTAACCAAAGCCTTGATTTCGCAACTTTACTCTATCTTCCTTGATGTAACCCTTCCCCCTACAAGATCTCATGAGATTGAATGGGAGAGAGATCTAAGCCCTCCTCCGGAGGAAACATGGGAGGAAGTCCGACTCTGTATCGCTAAATGCTCCATCTCCACTAAAATGAAAGAAACCTCATATAAAATCTACTATTGATGGTACTATACTCCTGTGCAACTCCATAAGATGTTTCCCTCCTCGTCACTTGACTGTTGGCGAAGTTGCGGCCATAGAGGCACTATGCTACATATCTGGTGGACATGTCCAAATATTATCCCCTTCTGGGATTTGGTTCATGACCTTTTGAACTCTCTCTTGGAATCCCTGGTAACAAAGGACCCCTGGGTATTTTTGTTATGCTGCTCACCCCCAAATCTTCATACATTTTCAAAGAAATTATTTATGCATATTCTCTCGGCGGCCAAATCCCTTAATTGGAAGAATACTTCCCCACCATCTCTTCCTGCGCTTTAACAACAGGTTTGGCATATAGCTGCTCTGGAGGAGATAACCTATTACCTCCATGATAGAGGACACATATTTACCCAAGTATGGGCTCCCTGGCTCTCTGCTGAACATAGACCTCTGCCCCCATCTTTTTCTGAGGGATGAACACTTGCGGGGACCCATGGATGGTAGCCGCAGACTCCTTCGCCTCATTTTTCTTTTTATCGCTATTACATATTTACTTTTTATTTATTTCTCTTAGTTTAACCTGACACTTTTTATTCCATTTATTTATGTGGTCATTTTCCCCTATCCCTTTCCCTCCCCAACTCCTTCCTCTCCCTCCACTTATCCCCCCCATGACTTCTGTTTTGCGATCGATGTCTTTTATTCAAGTACTTATTTGTATTAATATTTTGGTCATCTATTTATATCTGATGTCACTACTCACAGACTGTCTTATATCTTGTTTTTTTTTCTCTAATTGATTTTGCAGAGATATTTGACATTTGTATTGTATTATTGTTCTGCTGTCAATGACACGGTTCTGATGTTTATTTTTCTGTTATGACTGACCATCCAAAATAAAGAATTTGAAAAAAAAAAAAAGTGAAAGTTTGATTTAGGATTTTTTAGTTTGTCCCATTACTTTTGGCCCCTTAAAAAGTGGGAGGCACATATAGAAAACGTTGTAATTCCTACACCGTTTACCTGATTTTGGATGTAATTACCCTCAAATTAAATCTGAGAGTCTGCAATTAAAGCACATCTTGTTTGTTTAATTTCAAAGCCATTGTGGTGGTGAATAGAGGCCAAAATATGAAAATTCTGTCAATGTCCCAATATTTATGCACCTGACTGTATGTATGTATGTATGTATATGTGTGTGTGTATATTATATATATATATATATATATATATATATATATATATATATATATATGAGAGAGAGAGATGTGTAGGAGCGGCACTCAGAGGATTCAGTAAAGAACATGACAACTGTCTTTCTTTGGTCAAAGTTTCAGTGTAGACACATTTTAATTTTTCATCAGGAAGACTGATAATCACTAGCTATTGTAACATCCAATATTTCTTCTTCAGGGTCCACAGCCTTTATGTTGGGGTATATGGATTCATCCAGGTACCAAACAGTTAATTCAAGCTCTCGGCTCCCAGGATGCACCAGGTCCTCCCCATATACCCCGCTCCTGGGCACAGGGCGTCAGTTGTTCTGTTTGGTGTGAGAAGGCACCGCACTAGCAGTTGTTTTTTGTTTTTTTGCTGAGCAGGCAGCACGTGTTTTGCCATCAGTGGCAACTAAGCATCTGATGGGAGACGCGCGGGTCGCCTGCTCCATCTACCCCTTGCCGCAACACTGGCCAAACGACTGGTGCTTTTGGTAGGGGCATACGCTCTGGACCGCGTCCGGGCACAGGGGAGGCAGGTAAGTGTGGTTGTGGGCGGCCTCTGACGCCGCAGTCACTAGCGGTCCATCCTTCGGTGGAGACTGGCCGGGGGACTGCTGTTGTGGGCAGCCGGGGAAACCTGGATCTGCTTTCACTAGACCACCAGGACATGAAGTGCCTGACAGCCGGGGGATTAATGGCGGCGGCCATTTCAGAGTGCTGGGTGGGTCCATGCAGCATAGGGGAGGTACGGTTCCCTGGCGGCCCCTCCCCCAACCCGAACTACGGCCCTCACAAGGTTTCCCACGTTTGGGTTGCTCCTCTCAGCCTCTAACTATATGAGCCTGCCACAGATCACTCCTGGGTGCTCTCCATGGCTGCTACTCAGGAGGTATTGGGTCAGTCTCTCTGTATACCTCTCCCTTGGGACCGGTTATACAGAAGCTCCATTTGCTACTAAGCTTACAAAGTGTTAACCTATCACTATTGTTTCTCCTTATTGCCCTCTACAATAGGTGTGTCGGGTGTTTAAAGGGAAAAAACATTTTCACGTGTGCTCAGTTCCTTGCATAAGAGTTGATTATGTCAAAGGAATCTGAAAGACAGGTGGCTGAGGCCCCTCTGTTAATATCTTGTATGGCCTGCAATGCAGGTTTGTCCCCTCAGGACTTTATACAAAATGGTCTGTGTGCTCACTGTTTTAGGGAGTCTCCACAACAATCAAGTTTACCGACTTCTGGGCAAGAGCCTCCTTGGGCTTCTTTTTCCCAGATCTTGGCGCAAGTGGCGGAACGGTTGGCAGCTCCGGCAGCCCCAGTGGTGAGATATCCACAGCCGCTACAGTCGGCCATGTTTTTGCCCCCTATGATGCCATCTTGGATGGATATGTATGCACATACAAGTCAGGCTGTTACTTCTTCTTCAATGGCCTTTCAGCAGCCACAGATAGCCAGGTCAATACAGCCGAAGGCCAGAAGGCGTTTGGCCGCACATGTCAGCAGGGATACGGACTCTGCTTTGAGGAGGCACAGCTATCCTCTCAGGAATCTCTCTCTGAGGAAGAGAGAGATCATTTTCCAGTGGCTGATGTTCCCTTTTTAATTAGGGCAGTGAAAGCGGTGTTAAATATTGAGGAGGAGGAACCGTTACAAAGGAAGGTGCCGGTATTTAAGCGCCAGAGAGTAGTTAAAGCAGGGTTTCCCGGGTCAGAGCATTTATCAGAGCTCTTGGGGGAAGCATGGAAGGTTCCGGATAAGAAGTTCCATCTTTCCTGAAAGATTTCGGCCTTATATCCGTTTCCTTCAAAGCAGTGTTCTAGGTGGGAGGTTCCACCATCAGTGGACACACACGTGGCTCATTTGGTAAGGAGTACCACTTTGCCATTGCCTTCGGCCTGTTCTCTTAAACATCCTACAGATAAGAGACTAGATGGTTGTCTTAAGGCAATGTTTTCAATCTCTGGGGCAGCCATCCGGCCGGCTATGGCCACAGCTTGGGTTGCCAGGGCCATCAAGGAATGGATGAAAACTTTGTCCGAATCTCTGCCACAATTGTCCAAGGAACAGCTGGAGATTGTGTTAGGGAGGCTTCGTCCTACCTGGGGAGGCGGCATTAGATAAGGGGGTTCTAAGGCAGCTGGCTTACCCTCAGCTTTGGGTCCTAGGCAGAGAACTTCTTCCTTTCGCACCTTTCGGCCACAGGGGAAAGTCAGAGGTCAACCTTCTGCTAGATCAAGCTTTGGCAGAAAACCACTGCCGAAGAAACCCTGGCAGAATAAACGCCCAGGTACCAGATCCCAGGATAAGCCTGTGGCCTGATGGGACGGGCCTCCCCCTGGGGGATCCCAGGGTAGGAGGCCGACTTCTTCAGTTTCCAGACACCTGGCATCTCACCACAACAGATGCCTGGGTTCGGGAAGTGGTCTCCCAAGTTTATGCTCTGACATTCTGGAGAAGTCCTCCCCGAAAATTCTTTACCGTGTCCCGGCCAGTGGGTTCGGTGAAGGCGCTGGCCCTACAACAGGCTGTTCAGTCCTTGCTAAGGGCAGCTGTGATCATTCAGGTGCCAAAGGACCAGGTACAGAAGGGATTTTATTCTCTCCTCTCCACCGATGCCAGTCTTTGAGGTTGGAAAGTGGTGACAGGCCAGCACATCTTCCAAGGGAAATGGACGGAGGCAGAGAGTCATCTGTCCATAAACCTGTTGAAAACTGAGAGCAGTTTTCAGGGCTCTAGTACATGCCCAGGGGTTATTGCACGGCAGACCGGTGCAGGTGCAATCCGACAATGTTACCACGGTGTCTTATCTAAACGGCAAGGGGTCACTTGAAGTCAGGGAGCCATGACAGAAGTGTCAAGGATCCTGGTCTGGCAGAGCGTCACCTTCCTGCGATAACAGCCGTCTTTATACCAGTGGTCCTAAATTGGGAAGCGGACTTCCTGAGTCGGCAAGACATAAACGCCGGAGAGTGGGCTCTCCATCCGCAGGTGTTCCAGAGCCTAGTGGACAGATGGGGTCTTCCAGAGATAGACCTCATGGCTTTGAAACACAACCACATGGTGCCCAGATACGGGTCCAGGACCAGGGATCCGTTAGCCGATTTCACAGATGCTCTGTCAATAAGGTGAAATTTCGGGCTGGCATATTTTCCGCATCTGGCTCTTCTTCCCAGACTCATCAGGAAACTCAAACAGGAAGACAGTGTGGTGATCATTATAGCTCCCGCTTGGCCCAGGCGCCATTGGTTCACTGATCTACAAAATCTCTCCGTGGCCTTTTCCTCTGAGGCAGGTCCTGTTAGTTCAGGGTCCCTGCTTGTATCAGGATCTTCCTCGGCTGTCTTTGACGGCGTGGCTCTTGAGGCCTCCGTCCTCAGAGCCAAGGGGTTTTTAGAGTCAGTAATAAAGACAATGATAAGGGCATGGAAGCCTTCTTCAGCCCGCATTTACTATAGGGTTTCGCGCATATTTTTTCATGGTGTAAACTGAGAAAATATGATCCTGGTGTGTTTAAGGTTTCCCGAGTTCTTTATTTCCTCCATTCAGGTTTAGAAAGGGGTTCTCCGTCTGGCCTCCTTGAGGGTGCAAGCTTCTGCGCTTGGGATTTGGTTTTAGCGTAGGATTGCTCCGCTACCTGATAAAAGAACCTTTTTTCAGGGTGTTTTGAGGATGCAGCCGCCTTTTGTTCCCCCGCTAGCACCGTGGGATTTATCATTAGTTCTTAAGGCATTACAGGCTCCCCCTTTTGAACCGTTGAAATCAGTAGATCTCAAGTGGATGACAGCAAAGACCATTTTTCTTTTAGCCATCGCTTCTGCTCGTAGGGTGTCTGACCTGGCAGCGCTGTCAGTTCTCTCTCCTTTCTTAGTTTTCCATCAGGATAGAGCGGTGCTGCGTACCAGAGCAGGATATCTTCCTAAGGTGGTATCACGATTTCATATAAATGAAGAAATTGTGGTCCCAGTTTTTCAGGCTTCAGGTTTATACGTGGGTGAGGCTTCCGTATCTATGTGGATCGTACCAGTAACTTGAGAAGGTCCGATTCTCTTTTTGTTCTGTATGGCTGCCATAAACTGGGTAGGCCAGCCAATAAACAGACCTTATCAAAATTGCTTCGTATGACTATATCGCAGGCATACATTCAGGCTGGTCGTAGGGTGCCAGATTTGGTCAAGGCACACACTACGAGGTCTGTGGGTCCTTCGTGGGCAGCCCGCTGGGTTGCCTCTGCGGAACAATTGTGCAAGGCAGCCACTTGGTCGTCTGTCCACACCTTTATTAAGTACTATGCATTTGACACCTTTGCCTCTCAGGATGCCTCCTTCGGGCGCTGGGTCCTCCTTTCTTCCGAGACACAGGAGCGTCCCCGCCCTTAGGGGTACTGCTTGGGTATATCTCCAACGTAATGGCTGTGGACCCTGCAGAAGAAAATAAAAGTTATGGTATGACATACCTTTGTTAACTCTTTTTCTTCGAGGTCCATGGGGTCCACAGGACACCCACCCTAATGCACCTGGTGTGATTGGGTAATTGTTGGTATCTCTGGGTATTTCCCTCTTTGGTGAGAGATTGGTCTAGAGAACATATATCCTTCCTTCTTATCTGTTTTGCTTTCTCTTGATGGGCTTTATACCAAACTGACGCCCTGTGACCAGGGGCGGGGTATATGGGGAGGACCTGGTGCATCTTGGGAGCCGAGAGCTTGAATTAACTGTTTGGTGCCTGGATGAATCCATATACCCTAACGTAATGGCTGTGGACCCCATGGACCTCGAAGAAAAAGAGTTAACAAAGGTATGTTATACCATAACTCTTATTTTATTCCATCCACTGAATGTGCCGTTTAAATCAGCCAGAGAGCTACTAATACCTCTTTTCCACCAAAAACCAAGGTCCAACCTGGGTTTTCAGACATGGTTCCAACCCAGGTCAGACACCGTTTACACAGCACCATCGATCTGGGTTATTCTCAGGTAAGCCCCGTTCACACTGAACCTGGGTCTGCCCTGCTAAACTTGTGAGGTCATAAAAAGTGGGAGGTGACTGCTCCACAACCACCAATCAGCTCATTTTAGACATGAGCCAGTTCGGATAACCCGGGTTGCGCCGTTTACACTGCACCATTACCCAGGTCCATCCTGGTAGCTACCTGGGTTGGATTCCCGGGTGACTTGACCCAGGTTATTTTTCAGGTACCCTTTTACACTGAGCTGCGACCCGGGTAGACCCAGCAAAAACCCAGGTTTTTGCTCTGGTGACAAAAAGGTATAATTCAGACTGACGCTTTGCCTCAGCAATCTGTTACATTGTACTTCTTTTAGATACAAATTAGTGACCATACATCATACTATTTACATGTAAAAACTTACCAACGAGTAATTACCTCACCTCTTGTGCCGTGCAGCACCATAAGGAAAATGTTTCTAACAATATCTGTTTTAACTTCCTATATTATTATTTTAACCACTGTAATAAAACCATTGTTTGTTATATTTACTACATTGTTGTATATACATTTTAGATGCTTTTTATCAATCAAATTCTCTAAAGTTTCCGAAAGACTAATATTTTTCACGCCATCACTTCTATATTTCCACTGCTTAGCATTCAGATTGTGCAATTTGTAATTTATGGGGATTTTTGCCCAAAGTCTTAAGACTGAGTGGTAAGTATTGTTGGTGTACCACACTACCTCACCCACCATAGAGCATCACAGTGACTGCCATACAATATAAAGAGCATCGCAGTGACCGCTATACAATATAAAGAGCATCGCAGTGACCGCCATACATTACAGAGGAGTAGTTCTCACAAGCATATAAGACATATTTCCAATTGCCTCACAATATCATTCCCTCCTTAATAAACCCTTCCTCAGGAACTATTAACTTCTTCAACATCATCATAACAATACCATGCAATGTAATTTATATCATTAACCCCTTTACAATGATCACTTTCTTAATCCCCATTATGAGCCTCAACATCATCAAATAAATTAATTGATGTACATTGACCGCCTAATTACCTGTCTCTTAAAAAAAAAAAAACACCTTAATTTTAACCCCAATAAAGCATTACCCCTTATTCCTATCAATACTACCATAAACTATACCCATTCCTCCCTATAGCTTAACCTATTTATTGCAGCCACAGAAACACTCAGGAAGCTTATTGGGAGAACAGCTAAGTAGGTTTTCAAAGCAAAAGTGAAAACTAGGAAATTGCAGGTTCAGGCTGCCAGTGGCAAAACAAACAATAGTTGAGCAAAACTGGAGCAGATCCGGGCAGGGTACAACCAGATCAGGGAATACAGTAAATAATACATGAGCCTATCATAGGAAGTAGCTGGACAGTAGGCCTGAATCAGAGACGGACGCTAATGTGATTGCAGCAGCGTTTCCGTACGCAATGCAGTTGTGAAAATATGCAAATTTCAGCAAAAATCACCTGAACTTCAAGCCACCCACTGCTGCCTTCTCACCTGCGTGCGAGTACGCATACCTATGTAGACATCGGTAACATTGAAATACATCGGCGGCCATCTTACCCTTGCGGAAGGTCTGACCTGCCGCAGCCATGGGGGCTCTTCTGACACGCAGAGTTGCATATGCAACCGCAGTGGCTAATTTATGCACGCCCATGTAACGGCGTTTAAACGGGCACATGCCTGCGTTTTTGTGACCACTCCCCATTACCAACCCCAAACGCTGCCAGTCTGTCACTCAGTTGGCGATGGATTCCTCTGTGCGTGTGTGATCGCGGTGCTTGCGCAATGGCTAACAATCGCTCGATTTGCGAGCATTACTTTTGGGGGCACTATTACAGAGGGCATTACTACTGGAGCCACTGCAGAAGGGGTACCACTGCTGTGGGCATTATGTGTAAGTGCCACTACTGCTGTAGGCATTGTACAAGGGTCACTACTACTGTGGGCATTGTATTAGGGGCACTACTACTGTGGACATTGTGTATAAGGGGCACTACTGTGTGTCAACATAAATAAGGGACACTACTATGTGGTGTAATGTCAATCAGGGGCACTATGTGCAGTGTAATGTGAATAAGCTTGTGCTACTGTGTGGTGTAGTTGTAAATGGGAATACTATTGTGTGCCCATGCCCCTTTCTTTTGAGACCTTTCCTTTAGCATGCCTCCCAACCATCCCTATTTTGGCAACAATGTCCCAGATGGGGGGGGGAAATGGTGAATAGATGCCATGCGCATGCATGTATGCGGCATCTATTGACTGGAGAAAGGGACTGGGAGCATGCCCGGAAGCTCCAAGAGCACTATGCATATACCCAGCATGATTGGAATTATGGGGCGGCGCTAGTGATTATGGCTTTTCCCATGAAACCACACTACTTTGTCGGGTGCACGCACCTTCTGCGTGTGAAAATTCTGCCAGGGGGCGCCAAAATGCATCTTCGCTTACCAACAATATTAGGCTCGGGCCGGCCCTGCAAGTGCTACATCTGGGCATTGTATTGTTTGATGTGCTCTGTAAGTCATGTGGAAGCAGCTGATATGTATTCCCCTGTGCTTCGTGATCTCTGATGAACGTGTATTGAGCGAGGTGTCTCTTCTTACGATGTAATCCAGATTATCATAATGATGACAAGGAGGCTCTTATATGAAGAACCATGGGGTTTATTGTTCTGAATTTGGATAAACCAGCAGTGATGACCCACTAGGAATGAATGGGAAGGGGCACCGGGAAATGAAAAGGTGGTTTGGCCAATGTGGTATAATCGTGGGAGTGAGTCTCGTGAGTCTCAAAAGTCCCAAGTTAGTCGAGCTGAACTAGCTCAGAAAAGTTACAGAGACTCTTGGTTGTTCCTAATACGAAGATTTGGAGAGTAAGGAGTGTGTGTGTGTATATATATATATATAGAGAGAGAGAGAGATATAGATATAGATATATATATATATATATATATATATATATATATATATATATGGACGGATGGAGATGCTGTTTCTCTATGTATCTGGGAGTCTGTTTGGATTATGGGAGATGCACCTGGGCGTTTATTGGTATTTGGAGGAGTGTCGGTCTACAACTGAGGGAAAAAAAAAATATATATATATTGACCTCCCCCTTAGGAGCCTTGACGGTAATTTCTGCATGTGTGGGCCACCAGAAATGAAACCACGGGAGAGAACAGTGCCAATAAATTTGTTATGGGAAAAAAAATAAGGAAAAGGAGAGTAGGAAGGCGCAGGTATGGCAAAGTGCGCACGTCAGAAGATCGTGGGGTCAAAGCACCCAGGGAATTGGGGGGTTTGCCTATTAGTGAGACACTGGTCAGGCCATCAAGATATGTGAAAGCCCCTGAATGATATTAAGAGAGCGGCTGAAATATAAAGGATTCGATCAGGGCTTATTCAATTGCTGTAAGAGGGCCCATCAACTGTGAAATAGGGGCAAAGGTAGTGAGCTATATGTAAGCACAGGTTGTCAATAAATAATGGGGCAAATAGTATGATTCTAAAAGGCACTGGGCCTGATTCAGAGCCGGACGCTATTTGCGCTCGCTCATTCAGAAAAACGGGCCGGATATTTAAATTGAGCGCTCGCTCTTTGCGGTCTGTTGACGCCTCTATGTCTGAGCGAGCGAACGAAACAAGCGCTCGCTATTTTGTAAAGACGCCCCCTGGCCGCTCGCATCATACGTCATCTCCGCTATTTATTAGATTAATCGAGTACATCGAAAGGCGTCTGAACTGCTCGCAGTGCTTGTGGTTGGATTTTCCTACCGCAATCATGCGAACAGTTCAAGGCTAAGAAACAACCAAGTGACGTGGTCGATGACGCTGCTTTGTTAATTATGCACACCCTTAAAACACCCGTTTTGACCGTTTGGCACGCCTGCGTTCGGATCTCCACTTCCCGTTTTCAAGCACCTCCCCCTGTTACCACCCACAAACGCCTCATCCTGTCACTCAAATTAGCAGGCACTCGCAATTTTGCGAACACACGTTTTCCGACCGCACTGACTGGTTGGCGCATGCGCATTATGACCCATAGGCATGCGCAGATGTGCGAACATCGCTCGGAGCGAACGAGCGGCCGCTTACGAGCGGCTCTGAATCAGGCCCTTTGTTCTTTAGGTCGTGAAATTACAGCCAGCTGCCACAAGAGGGAGCCAAACCCTCAGGAATAGAGGTTTAGGGGTAAATTTACTAAAGTGAGAGATTTTAGAAGTGGAGATGTTGCCCATAGCCACCAATCAGATTCTAGCTATTATCTTCTAGAAGGTACTAGTTAAATGTTAAGTAGAATCTGATTGGTGGCTATGGGCAACATCTCCACTTCTAAAAACTCTCACTTTAGTAAATATACCCCTTAGTATCCTGTGTCATAGGGTTTAATACAGAGCCATGAGATGTGGTAGTACTTTAATGAATTATAGAAATAAAAAATAGAAAATGTACACCCTGCTCACACCACAGGGGACAAGGGCTAACAGAGCTGGTAAGAGGGGGTAAACCTGCAGGTGTAGTGGGAAGAGAGCTTATGGCCTTACTATAGAGATTTCTGATGGTGTGATGCAGACTGAAAAGACACTTTGTGTAAACAGTTAAGGCAACGGAAAAGGGTGACACGAGATCAGGGCTTATTCAGAATGGCGGGTGCACCAACCCAATGCACCCTTTCAATCACTAAATCACGGGACACTTCCCAAGAGAGGTTGAATGTTTGACAGAGAATGGAGTGTTTCAACAGAAATGAGCTAAAGCTGACCCTTTAACAGATTCAGGGAGTTCCACCAACGGAATATTATTCCTGCGGGACCGGTTTTCTAAATCCTCCAACTTATTCCAAAGTTGGTAATTTTCCCTGGTCAGCTCCTGCACAGAGTGTTTAAGATACCTACGTCGTGCTTAGTGGCTTCTAATTGTTGTTCTGTGTCAGAGACCCTTTGTTATAATTTGTGCAGCTGTGATGTTATATCTTGACAGCCTGTGGCAAGGAGGGGAGCCATGGTGGACTTAATAGCATCAACATATGGGACAAGAGAGGAGCTGCCTTTTTTTGTTAGTTTTGGTGCCATACTAACAACAGCGCACTGCTTCTCCTAGCGTGGTGGTGGGGGGTGAGGATTTGGTGTGGTAGTGATGAAGCATTCCATATAGCGACATTGAGTGACGGCAAGGCCAAATGCAATAAACGGATGGCAAATAGAGACTTCTAAAAGCCTTGAAAAGGTTTGTCCCAACACGTTGGGGATGAAGCCCTGAGACAGAGCTCCCCTACTCCATCAAGCCGGGACCGGAAGTCCTCAAGTAAGGGCTATATTTACTAAAGGTCGATTATTATGTCGATTTTAATCAACTGAAATCGACTGTATAAATCACTGGCAATATCTCTCATTTACTAACATTCGATTTTGAAATCTATTTCAAAATCAAACTCGATGTTAGTGGAATCTGCCTGATGTAAATGCATTTGATTTTGAACTTTCTGTTCAAAGCTGAATACAAATACAAAAATCGAATTTACACATGGAAAAAAGAAGCATGCACAGATCACTATGATATGTACTTGCTTATTAGGCTTAAAAGCACCTAAATAGTCCCTACCCTAAACCCATAACCAGCCTGGTCTTGTCATGGAAAATCAACGGAAAAACCATTGTGAGGTTCTTCCTATTTTCCATTAACCAGCACCAGGCTGAACCGGACAGGGTGGTGATGCCACAGCAGGAGGGCACACAGTGTGGGGTCCTCCTGTCAAAGCATTAACCAGCTTCAAACTGGTCAGCCCAGGGCTGGATATCCTTTGAAAGCATTAACCTGCCCAGGGCTGTCATTTCGGGTGGCAGCGGGCACTGTCCAAAGGGAAGGCTTGCTGGCACCTGTAGTTCCAATGTGAAGAACAATATTATTACCCGGTGTAACCCATTATCTCTGCACCCACCAGCCAGGGTTGCAGGGAAAAGCCCTGGGCTGTTTAATGCTTGGGAGGGGGGATGATTCCCACTCTGAGGATTGCCAGCCCTGGGCTTGGCAATTTGTGGCTGGTTAATGCTTTGGCAGGAGGACCCCACGCTGTGTGCCCTCATGCTGTGGCATTACCACCCTGGCTGTTTCAGCCTGGTGCTGGTTAATGGGAAATAGGGGGAACCCCATGCAAGTGTTTTTCCTCAATTTTCTATGACCAGACCAAACAGACTGTTAGTAAATGAGGAGGTCCTGTAGTGTACTATGGGAAAACATCGGTTTGGTCGATGTTCGATTTTGGTTGGGATTTGTTTTTATAGTCTATTTTATATTCTATTTTGCCTTTATTAAATCCTCCATTTGCAAAATCGAATTAAAATCGACTACAAATACACCAAAAATCTAATTTTAGTAAATATACCCCTAAGTGTTATGGTGGGTTCTCCGGATGTTAAATAAATACCCATTCTTCTTTAAATTTTATAAACTAGATGTTGTGTTGATGTAAGGGATGTATCTTAAGTCCTAATCTGCCATGGACTGGCAGTCCTCTCTTCTTAACTTTAATGTTTTTGAGGCCATGTATATCTGTCCTTGCTGAGCTTTTTTGAAAGATGTTAATTTATTATAGTTCAGTTTTGAATAGTGGTGGTGATCTTATATGGAGGGAGATGTACTAAGCCTTGGAGAGAGATAAAGTACCAACCAATTCGCCACAAGGCTGTGTTTGAAAAAAATACAGTTAGGAGTTGATTGGTTGGTGCTTTATCTCTTTCCAAGGCATGGTACATCTACCCCATAGTTCTCATTAGTGCTCAGAGTGGAGCAGAAATTATTTCTTGCCATGAACTGGCAGTAGTATAAATGAGAAAATGCTGAAGCTTCTTCCAATGCATTTCAAATGCTGTAGCGTTCTTCAGGGTGCTTTAATGTAATCATCAGTCTACAGTTGGCCATGCAAATATAGACCTGGAATCTGAAGGGCAAATTTCCACTTCTATGACCAATTTAGCTAAAAATGTGAACAAATCTAGCCACTTATGAGGCACAGTGAGTGGTTTCTATGACCCCCTCATTAGTATGATTAGCCGATAACCACACACGCATAATGAACACGGTCACTGGATGACCACATTTTCAACTGAAAATTCCTATAACCCAATTAAATTTGAGTCGTTATCAGCCTTATTTTGACCTGACAACACCATGTAGCCAAATTTAAATAACACATAGGTATTGTTGTTTTTATTATTATCTTTATTTAGCTCTGTTGAGTCCGAGAATTTTTCATGTGAATTCATAAAATGTCGGATCTAGATGTGTGCGTCATCGTGCAACAGAGGTGGGGCCATAGTGACAAATCCTAACATCAAGACAATCACTAGGAAAGTGTGCAGTATCCATAAGCAGTGTTCTCCCCAGAATTTTTTTTCCAGCCGGGTGGCATCCAAAAGTAGCCGGGTGGGGGCCTTCGCAATTATGCGCGTGCCGGGAAAAGGGGTATCTCCCTTAAAATCCAGCCCGACAGGTCTCAGGCTGCTCCCCCACTGGCTCTCAGTCAAAAGTGCCCATTATACAGTGCCCCCTGTAGTTTTCCCCTTTATGCATTGCCTCCTGTAGTTTAACTTTGCCCTTATGCATTGCCCCCTGGCTGAAGTAGTGCCCCTAAGTAGTGCCCCCAGACTGGTCCCTTATGCAGTGCCCCCAGGTTTAATAGTATCCCTTATGCAGTGCCCCCAGACTTAATAGTGCCCCCAGACTGGTCCTGGCCCTGGTCCCTGCCCCAGCCCAGCACTTACGTTTACTTGATGCCCATGGCTGCTGCTTCGCGCTGACTGGATCTAACTAGATCCCGCAGGTGCACGGGGCAGGCTTTTCACGTCGCGGGTGACGTCATGACATCACCCGCGCAGTGCATCACTGGGAACGCTGGCCTCTGAAGCGATCGGAGGCTTCTTTAGCATCCGGTCACTTCAGAAGCCAGCGTTCCACAGCAGGGGTTGGCGGGGAAAAGTGCCGGGCGGCAGGCTGTTTCTGACGGGCGATGCGCCCTCAGAAATCAGCCTGGGGAGAACACTGCAGAAGTGTGGGTTACGCTAATCAAATCAAATAAAAAAAATATATATATTTTTTGTAATTTTAATGTGATCCAAAAGGGGGCATGATGATAATTATGTTTTGTATGTTAGATTTTTGGGGTCAGTCTAGGATAGTATTAATCATCAGACAGTAATCAGCTCTAGAAGAGGTGTTACGAGGATGTGAGTATATTGTTTCTCAAAGATATGTTGATGACACATTTGAGCTGAAAAATTGCAACAAGTGTTTTAACAAAAAAATGCAGTAGATAATTAAAATTTAGTTTGTCTAGAAAATTATTCCATATGGTGTTACTGTCTTCTTCCCAGTATGTGGTATACTATACCAGTCTTCAAAAATATTGTATATTTCCACAAGAAATATTCTTTATGTTCATTGGGTGTCTAAATATTTTGTTACTTTTAGGAATAATGTCCCTCCAGATCGCTAATAATTTCAAGAATTATATAGTGGACATGCTTGAGAATAAAATGACAATCTAAGTAGCTGTATAAGAAGCTGTTATGTATTCTCGTATCCAAACATTTACATTAGGGTCACATTTGTGCCAGTAATACTCTTGTAGTGGAGTTATTTCAGGTTTATGCAGTTTAAACTATTGTATTATTGTTTTCCTCTGTTGGAGTTTTAGGTCCCTCTATATTAACATAACAGGTATATTTTACACATGTTGGCCTTTGTGTGATGCTGTCCAATTCTGCATAGTTCTTTTGGGCAGTTTCTGGCTAATCTACCTATGTGCTAGAATGGGATGTAGATGAAAGTGTTCCTTTTGTTTATCACCATTCTGGAGGAGAAATCTTGAAATAATAGTACTGTCTCATTAGTAATTTAGGTTACTGTACCTTCATTCAGACTGCATTTTTTCTACACCATAAATTAAATTTTTTAATTTTTTTTGCAGCTTCTAGCAATTAAATTTATCAACCTGCACATCAAGGCATATTTAAAAACAAAATGGGAGATCAAGCGAGAGAAATATTTTATAGTTGTGGCTCTCTTTAGCAAAAATGCTCAAATGATATGTTTTCATTATGATGTCTATAAAACATTTGTGATTATCAGATGTGTAAGACTTATTCAGTTAGCGGCGAAAACGGACGTTTTTCGACAAAAAAGGCGATATTTTTGCAAAAAAACCAGGCGAAAACTGCAATTGGCGCAAAAAAAAACTAGAGAAAAGTTTTCTCCATCCCAGACCAGGCGAAAAAAAAATGCAAAATCCCTATTTTTGTCTAAAAATGTGGGGATTTCTTTCAGAACCCTTTGGACACCACCCTAATGATAAATGACCCCCCAAAAATTTTGTAAGTTGCACACTTTGGCAAAAAACAACCGCACAATTTTGGGACAATGGCGAAAAAAATGGCTGTTTTTGCCGCGAATTGAATACAGACCAAAATCTGATGGGTGCATGGCCTCTCCCTCCTAACCTCTGTATATTATCCTGTTTTCCTGGTGGTATCTGGCTGAAACATGCACCATGGGTGCCTTAACCCTCACTGCCCCTCTGGTGGTAGTTTGGTCCCCCTGCGTGGCCGCTGACCTTTCTTACCGGCTCCAGTGCTGAAGACAGCCTCCTGGTCTGACTGCAGTCCCGGACGCCTTTTCCTTCACGCTGCTCCCGACACTCCAGTGCTATCTGACCAGCGGTAACCCCCACTGTATGGTGAACAGTACCTGGAGGTCATAGATGCAAGTGGCTGATCTCGCTCCCTACTAACTTGCCACGCTGCCGATGCCATTCCTTTTACATCCATCTGGGGGATGCCATTACTTCTAGGTTATGTGTAGTGAGGTGTGGAGTCGGACTCTAATTGAAACTGGCTCCCGTCCCCTATATAAAGCCTGCCCTTCCACCTTAAGCCTTCTCTTTTTTGTTTTCTGCCTTTTTAAGGCACTAGCTAGGTCCTAGCTTTTAGTTAGGTTTAATTGTTCTTTATTTTGCTGTTTTGGTTTGGGTGCTTAGTTCCTGGCAACACGCGACAAGCACTAGCAGAGTGGGAGTTAGATAAACCCTGTATCCCACTCTAAAGACGGCCCCTGGGAGAGTCACCAAACTACATAGTCCCTGGGTCTCTATCCTTACCAGACACACATGTGAGGTTGCCGCTGGCAAAAGAGAAGGTAAGCTTTATACATGTTATATTATTATTTATTTATTTAATACCAATTATTTACATAGCGCACAAATATTTTGCAGTGCTTTGCAGAGAATAGAGGCCATTCACATCAGTCCCTGCCCCAGTGGAGCTTACAATCTGTGTTCCCTATCAAATGCTCACACTCACATACACACTAGGGTTACATTTTGTAGGAAGACAATTAACCTACCAGTATATTTTTGGAGTGTGGGAGGAAACCGGAGCACCTAGAGGAAACCCACGCAAGCACAGGGAGAACATACAAACTCCGCACAGTTAGGGACATAGTGGGAATTGAACCCACGACCTCAGTGCTGTGAGGCAGTAATGCTAACCATTACACCGTCTGTACTGTGCTGTGCTTATATGTAAAAGACATTGTTGCCTGTATATACTGCTTCCTGGCAAGTCGCTTTTGAGCACAGCAGCCGGGTACATTATTACTCACATGACTGCACTGTAGGGCCGTTGTGTCTCGTACCTCCCCGGGCTTCCACAGCACCCACCGCTCTCAGGACCCCAACTGTTCCCTTTGGAGGACCGCCGGAGGGGATTACAGAGCAGCAACATGCTGCTGGCATTGTGGGAGAGAGAGGCCTAACCGGTCCCAGGATGCAGCACCACTGATGTGCGGGCGCACCGTGGGTGACGTCATAGTTATGGACCGCAGTAACACTGTAGTCTCCGGAGAACACCTGAGGCTAGGATAACATCAGGTGTCCTGAGTGAAGCAGGACGCTGACGGCGCATTCAGCCACACCTCCCCATGTATTCATTCAGCAAACTCACGCGGCTTCAGAGCCAGGCACAGACAGCTAATGAGAGTGGCTGGAGTTCTGCTTGGAGGATTCTCACTGCAGATACACGGGACTGGCTGTGTACTAACAGATAAGCAGTTAACTGGGATTATTACTCAGTATTAACCAGGTGATCTATGTTGGGCTTATAATATTGTGATGTGTATACAGTATATAATCACCTTTACTGCACTGCTTCTCAGGAATTTAGGCAGTAAAATACAGGGGTATACTAAATATTTGTTTGCCTTGGTTTTTTTTTCAAAGAATATGGACTTTTATTCTTTGCATTTAACAGATGGGTGAATTAGTCTTAATTACCCCCTCCTGTTTTTCTATTTAGTCAGTGCTACTCTTTTGCCATATTTATAATAATTATAATTGCATGCAATCCCATCTGAGTACAGATATTGCATTGGGGCCTGCATATACAACTTAGACCAAATACAGGCGATTCAAAGCCATAAACATCAGTTGAATCTTCACTCGCAACTTAGTAGGTGTTACTGGGCAACAGCTAGGTGTCCGCACATGGGCTTATCGACGGCATTATGTGTCATGCATAGATCAATCCAACTTCAGATGCGTCTCCTGCAACAGGGATATGACTGGTGTAAATGTGTGCTAATGATAGCTACTTTCACCAGCATATTGATGGGTGCCACGTGGTTGCGTAGATGTGACCAGCTGACTAAAGATGGAGATCTGCATTTATTTCCCAATGCATAAAGCTGCCACCATAGTCTGCAGTTGATACCATGAATATGTATATCATACATCTAATGCAACCATGCAGCTTTTGTATTGTATCACTGTGGTTGTATATGACAAAACAGCCACATGTTGGCTTATCTGGTTGAAGTATGGAGCTATGCAATTAAAACAGAATGCACTGCATAGAAAAAATATAGATAAATGAAAGAAATGAGAACCCTGAAAAAAGAAAACAAATACTTGTATAAGCTATGGGGTGGCCACATCGTGGCTTTGTTGACTAATGGAGCTGATTTCCATCAAATAAACATGAAATCACGAATGAATGTGTGTAGGATCCATGTACACCAAAGATGGTTGAGATTGATTCAGATCTGTCTGGAGTTTTATTTTATTAAAACAAATATGCATTATAGGTTTAGTGGTTCTTAAAAGCATATTAATGTGTTACCTCCTACAGTGTATAATATACATATTAAATAGGTTTCTAATTATGTTGTAAGAATTAGTTGTATTTCAAGCTTTAGATTGTATCACCCATTGAATTACAACATACATTATGTCAACTAAATATGATATACAGGGTGTTTCACTCGCTATTGGCCCCAAAGTTTTTCTTCTAACTTTTAATGTAATTGACGTAATTTTTTTTTTTTTTTTTATCCAATAATTTTTTATTGAGTTTTTAAATATACAATAATTAATCATTATACATTATACAACAATACAAACAATACAATAAAAATAATAATACTTAAAAAAAAATTTGTGTGTGTGGTTTCACTTCTTCTTATCCAAATAACATGTATACTGTATATCTTCCACGGCATACATATCAAACAACAAATACCTTATCTGGGCATAACTATACACGGAAAAAACAGTTTGCAGAGCACTAATCAAATCTTATTATTGATAATTAGATATAAACACTTGGGACTAGAAATTGAGCGGGCTAGGTGCCAACAACCTTGAATGGCTATAGGGAGAATCAAGCCATCTTTCCCAGATATCATAATACTTCCGTAAAGAGCCTCTAGCGGTATAAACATACTTTTCATGTGCAGCAACCGCCCCAACCAAGGATAACCAAGTTTCCATATTTGGCCCAGTGGTCGCCATCCAATCCCTTGCTATGCAGACTTTGGCAAGTGTACAGAGATTGGTAGTCTAGCGTATGGCATGTTTGTCGATTATGTCTGCATCTATCACCGCCAGAATGCATGACCTAGGGGTAATAATATCCTGAGGTATACCCGTAGAGACAATAACACGGGATACCCCTTGCCAAAAGGTATGTACCAAGGGACATGACCATAATAAATGCCAAAAGTTCCCCTCGGCTGAATTACATTTAGGACACATTGAGTCCGACCTACCTCCTATTCTCATTAATCGAGCGGGTGTCATATATACTCTGTGTAATATGAAATAGTGTATCTGCTGATATCTAACAGACGAGATGGTGGTGCGGGGGCTGGCAAGAGCCACTCTCCACTCAACCTCCTCCATTACCCCAATATCATTTTCCCATTGCTGTTTCAACGATAATAAATCAGACTTATGATGCTTGTTCAATAAATTAGAGTATATCGTAGATATTAAGCAGCTAGAACTAGCATATTGCAATAAGGTTTTAATGGGAGACTCCTGTAAAGACAGAGGAACATCAGAGAACTGAGCATTGATAGCATGTCTAAGCTGGAGGTATCGATAGAAGAAATGGTTAGGGACGTCAAACTCTAGCCGCAGTTGATGGAAGAATTTTAGAGATTCTGCCTGAGTTATCTGTCCAATAGACACCACGCCCCACTGACCCAAGGCTTCTCTTACATGAAGAGCAGAGAGCTCCCTAAAGCAATTAGCATGAGCAAGAGGAGTATCTAGATCTATGCCCTCCGCTTGTAATAGACGTGAGACCAGTCTCCAAATCATGATGATCTGCCTGATTATGGGCATATTAACTATACGTATATTGTCACTCAATATTAGCTGCAATGGTGATAAACCTGTCTTGGAATGAGCCATGTCCAGGGCGGGCAAGGAATTATCTGTCTGATCATTAATCCACTCCCATATGTGTTAATTGTGCAGCAAAATAATAAAATTTAAAAAGGGGTAATGACAAACCTCCAAAATCACGAGGTCTAGTTAAAGTATCCAATTTGATCTTGACCCTTTTATTGGCCCAGATTAGTGAAGATAAAAGGGTGTCAATCTGTCTAAAAAATTTCTGAGGGATATACACAGGAGAATGATAGAGAGTGTACAGGATTTTAGGTTGGAGAACCATTTTAACTAGGGGTGAGCGGGTTCGGATTTCTGAAATCCGAACCCCCCCGAGCCCCCCCGATCCGAGTCCGATCCGAATCAGGCTCGACTTTTCCCGCCTGACTCGGATCTGAAATCGAGGCAAAACGTCATCATCCCGCCTTCCGAGTCTCGCGGGTTTTGGATCCTATATAAGGTACCCACGTCGGCGCCATTTTCTCACTCGGCTGTGGACAGTGAAGAGGGAGGGTGGGAGTTAGGGCTGTGTAGTGTAGTGTAGTGCTGCTGTTGTCCACTACAAAGTCCATAGGGGCTGGCTGTGTTGTGCTGTGCTGCTGTTGTTAATAGGGGCTGTGTCCACTACTTCAAAGTCCATAGGGGCTGGCTGGACTGTGTTGTGCAGTCAGTTCTCCATAGGGGCTGTCTCCACTCCAAAGTCCTGTGCAGTGTCCCAGTCCTAAAGAGGTGCTGTAGTGTTGTCCAGGGGGTGCTCTGTCCATCAGGGGTGCTCCCCCCAAGTGCTAAAAAAATAATATATTTTCTGTGTTTGTGAATTGTGTGCGCAGTAGCCGCACGTGCATCAACAAAGTAGTGCCAAGCGTGCGCCTGTGTCATAAGTAAAGGGCCGGCTGGCTTGACCGTTAAAGGGTGCTGTAACCCCCAAAGTACACTCCAGTCCAAACCGAAAAAAAAATATTTTCTGTGTTTGTGAATTGTGTGCGCAGTAGCCGCACGTGCATCAACAAAGTAGTGCCAAGCGTGCGCCTGTGTCATAAGTAAAGGGCCGGCTGGCTTGACCGTTAAAGGGTTCTGTAACCCCCAAAGTACACTCCAAACCAAAAAAATATATATTTTCTGTGTTTGTGACTTGTGTGCACTGTGGCTGCACGTGCATCAACAAAGGAGCAGCGCCAAGCGTGCGCCTGTGTCCCATAAGTAAAGAGCCGGCTGGCTCATTTCTTAAAGGGTGGTGTAACCCACAAAGTGCACTACTCTCCAGCAAAAATAAAAAAATATTTTCTGTGTTTGTGTGCGCTTTAGCCGCACGTATATATATCAATATAACATAAATGGAGGACCAAACTTTCTCTGATAAAAATAAAATAGGGAAAGATCAAGAACCACTTCCTACTAGTGCTGTTGCTGCTGCTGGGAGTTGTTCATCATCCCAGAGAGGAAGTAGGAACATCACTACTTTTACTAAACAATTGACCCTCCAACAGTCCCTAGCGATGAGGATGAAGTACGACAGCAGTCATCCTGAAGCAAAACGTATAACTGAGGCCTTGACTGCTATGTTGGTGTTAGACGTGCGTCCGGTATCCGACATTAGTGCAGTGGGATTTAGACAATTGATGGAGGTAGTGTGTCCTCGGTTCCAAATCCCGTCTAGATTCCACCTGCATCCTCAAAGCAGCAGCGACAAGCGTGCGTCTGTCTGTTAAAGGGTGGTGACACCCTCAAAGTGTGCTACACAAACAATTAAAATATTGTTCTTTTTTTTTCTGTCTTTGTGAAATGTGTGGGCTGTAGCCGCACCTGCATCCTTAAAGCAGCAGCGACAAGCGTGCGTCTGTCTGTTAAAGGGTGGTGACACCCTCAAAGTGTGCTACACAAACAATTAAAATATTGTTCTTTTTTTTTCTGTCTTTGTGAATTGTGTGGGCTGTAGCCGCACTTGCATCCTCAAAGCAGCAGCGACAAGCGTGCGTCTGTCTGTTAAAGGGTGTTGTAACTCTCAAAGTGCTCCAAAAAATCAAAAAAATTTTTTTTATGTGTTTGTGACTTGTGTGCGATGTAGCCACACTTGCATCCTCAAAGCAGCAGCGACAAGCGTGCGTCTGTCTGTTAAAGGATTACATCAGTGACAGCATCCAAGTAGGCATGTCAGACAGTCCGTACCTGTACTGGCAGGAAAAAGAAGCAATTTGGAGGTCCCTGTACAAACTGGCTCTATTTTACCTGAGTTGCCCCCCCTCCAGTGTGTACTCCGAAAGAGTGTTTAGTGCAGCCGGGAACCTTGTTAGCGAAAGGCGTAGGAGGTTGCTTCCACAAAATGTGGAGAAGATGATGTTCATAAAATGAATGATCAACTCTTCCAGGGAGACCAGCCTCCAGAACGTACAGAGGGACCTGTGGTTCCAGCAGGGACGAATTAATACTCTGTGAGGATGAGGATGTACATAACACTGAAGAGGGTGAGGAATCTGTGGATGAGGAGGATGAGGACGACTTCTTGCCTCCGTAGAGCCAGTTTGTGCAGGGACAGATTAATTGCCAGCTTGTTTTGTGGGGGCCCAAACGAACCAATCATTTCAGCCACAGTTGTGTGGCAGACCCTGGCGCTGAAATGATTGGTTTGTTAAAGTGTGCATGTTCTGTTTATACAACATAAGGGTGGGTGGGAGGGCCCAAGGACAATTCCATCTTGCACCTCTTTTTTTTCTTTGCATTATGTACAGTTTGGGGCCTAGTTTTTCAATGCCATCCTGTCTGCCACTGCAGTTTCACGCCTAGATGGGTCACGTGTTTGTGCCGCCCACTCGTGTCGCTTAGCATAGTCATCCAGCTACCTCGGTGCAACCTTTTGGACATAAAAACACTATTGTGAGGTATTCAGAATAGACTGGAAATGAGTGGAAATTAAGGTTATTGAGGTTAATAATAGCATAGGAGCAGAAAAACCTACAAATTCTGTGATTTTAGCTGTTTTTATGCTTTTTTTCAAAAAAATACAGATCCAAAACACAAAACCCAGAACCCAAAACACGGAAGGGTGGTTTTGGCAAAACCAATCCAGATCCAAAACCCGAAGAAAGATCCAGATCCAAAACCAAAACACAAAACACGAAAAGTGGCCGGTGCACACCCCTAATTTTAACTAAATTTACTCTTCCCGTTAAAGTTAGTGGCAGTTTACTCCAAATTGGGACACGAGACTTAAGATATTCAATTTGCGGCAACATATTCAATGGCAGATATTGTTGAGGGATATTGGAGAGTTCACCCATTTTAGAGGAAGATTAATAATAGGATCATTGGGACAAGTCCCCCTAAAGGGTAGTATACATGATTTATCCCAGTTAATCAATAAGTATTTCCTAAATAAATCAAAAACTTCAAGAGCCTTAGGCATAGAGGTAACATATTGCGTGATTAATAGTATGTCATCTGCATACAGCGCAATTTTATCTACCCTTGATCCTAGCTGAGATCCGTGAATGTCAGAATGATCTTTAATCATGCAAGCTAAGGACTCAATTGCCATAGCAAAGAGAATGGGTGAAAATGATGTGGAAATAAATCCGTTCACTGACACTCTCGCCACAGGATCCGTATATAACAGTTTTACCCACTTAATATAACCCGGGCCAATACCAAACCGTTCCATGGTCTCCCAAAGAAATATCCACTCAATCGAACGCCTTAGCGGCATCCAATGACACAATAATGGAGGTTTGTGGATCCCCACGTGTTACCTGTAAGTGTGTGAATAACCGCCGTAGATTTACTGCCGTGGACTTACTGGGCATAAAGCCTGTCTGATCAGTTGGGTTATGACCCGGTTAATCCTGGAGGCCAGTATTTTTGCCAGGATTTTTACATCTGTAGGGAGTAATGATATAGGTCTATAAGAGTCAGTCCTAGTGGTATCTTTACCTGATTTAGGTAAGACAATTATTAATGCCTCAGGCATAGAATCTGGCAGTGTATTGTTTATGGAAATTTGAATAACGAGCTCTTGTAATTGAGGAACAAATATGTTTTTATGTTTTTTGTATACCTCAAGGGGCATCCCATCTAAGCCAGGGGCTTTACCATTTGGAAACGAGTTTGGGCCACCTCTATTTCCTTTTGTGACAGTGGAGAATCAAGAGAGTCCCTTGCCTCCGAGGAGAGTGTCGGGAGTGATACAGTAGATAAATATTCACGCACCTCCGATTGGGCATAGACCAGCCTAGATTTGTATAGGTCATGGTAATATTTAACGAATTGCCCCACAATATCTGGGGTACGTACATATTCAACATTGTCTGACCCAACTAATTTTACCACTGTATTGGATGACTTTTGTTCGATACGAGACAGGTTAGCTCGATATGAACCGGGTCTATCACCTGATGCATAATGCACATGTGAATTAAACAGAATCTTGTATTGTGCCTTGTCTATCAAACAATCCTTCCATAATTTTTGGGCATCCCCACCATGCTGTTTTATTTGATTCTGACCCGTTAGCGATATAGGCTAACTCCAAAGATTTACAAGAGGCCTCCAGATCCATTTCAGCTTTTTTATAGGAAGACTTCAAACCAGCCACTCTACGAATCAAAGAACCTCTTAAAAATGACTTAAAGGCGTCCCATATAACTGCAACAGATGCAGTGCCACTGTTCAATTCAAAAAATTCTTTCCACTCCGCCTCCAACTCTGCACCTGAACCCAATGCGTGATAACCAGAACTGGTTGAATTTCCAAAAGTGTTGACCCCTCTGTCCCTCTAAGTCTAAACTAATTGTTATAGGGGAGTGGTCAGAAATTTCCCTAGTCTCGTATGTTATCTTGTGTATTCTTGGTAATAAATCCGGTGTAACTAATGCCAGATCAATTCTGGAAAACGAGGAATGTGTGTAAGAGAAACAGGAATATTGTCTCACAGAGGGATACCTCATCCTCCAGGCATCAACCAGGCCCATTCCCCCAACCATACTCGAGAATCCAGTTCCCCTTCCCTGTGTAACTGAAGCAGACATTCTATGCCTATCTAATAGAGGGTCTAATATGTTATTAAAATCCCCCACGCAAAGAGCGGGTGTACCCGGTAATAGGGCCAAAAATTCAGCGACCTTCTTGAGAACATCGTGGGAGTACGGTGATGGAATATAGACAGCCAGTAATAATAGGGACATAGAATTAATTATACATTTTAAGAATACATATCTACCCCAGGCATCACACTGCACCCTTTCTAAAGAGAACTGGACAGATTTGCGTACTAAAATAGATACACCCCTTGACGCTGAGGTATGTGAAGAGTGATATGTCCATCCTATCCACGGCTTCCTCAGCGACAACAATCTCCCACCGGTCAAGTGAGTCTCCATTAGGCAAATTATATCTGAAGCATATTTTTTAACTTGTCTGAACACCAACGATCTCTTAAACTTATCATTTAAGTCCCACACGTTCCAAGAAGAATATTAACATTTTGTGAAGCTGTCATTTGAAGTAACTGTGACAAAATCTAAACAACCATGAGAGCTTATGGAAAGCGCGTTCATGATACCACACAAAATAGAAGGAAAACACTATATTTGAAAAGAAAAAAAATAAACAAACTTTCCCATACGACTGGTATGGGCACCACACCCAACCTAGGCATACTTTGTACCTGAACCCCCTATCCCACTCTAATAAACTAAACTAGGCAATACGATAAAATATAATATTACCTTACTTACTCAAAGTAAATGGAGCAAAATATATAATGACTAAAGAACAATCACATGGAGGCCTCCGAACACGGAGTCTTCCCCCGGGAGCATAGACACATCTTTAAAAAATGCAGTAGAAATTAACCGGTGTCTATCCAGCAGAAAAACAAAACAAAAACATATGCTGATTTACCCATATAAAACGGAATGTTACCCACTATACATAATTATGAATATATCTATAGATATGTAACATTAGCAGCAACAAGCCCTTATTTATATATACTGATTCGTCTACACAAAAACAATATCGGTAGAGCAAAGAACAAAACGCTATAACGGAAATACAATATGCAGTATTCTTGTAACTACATATAATTAATATAACTCAAGATCAAAGAAAAAAAAAACAACCAGGATGTCAATCATTAACCAGTGCTTCCCTGGCTGGTCTGCGGCGGCCCCGCCACAGTGCCGCTTCCCTCGGAGTCGTGAAGAATTTGGTCTCCCCATCAGCAATAACTGGAAGCTTGGATGGATAAAACATGGCGTATGAAATATTAAGATCTCGTAGATGTCTTTTAATCGGGAGAAATTGGGCCCTATCTTTTTGTATTTCCATTGCGAAATACGGAGACGCGAGTCCCGTTCCATTGTAAAGGACCGCTAGTGCGGGCCAGTCTGAGGACAGAGTCCCGATCACAGAAATGTAAGAACTTCGCTATGAGAGTATGTGGTGGCGTCCCAGGTGGAAGAGGTCTAGAAGGCACCCGATGAGCTCTCTCAATTGTGAAATATGAAGAGAAAGAGGTAACGTCAAACGTGTCGCACAACCATTTTTCCAGGAATTTTTCAGAATTGGTTCCCTCCTCCTTCTCTGGCAACCCCACAAAACAGACATCATTGCGCCTTAGGCGGCCCTCCATGTCACTCATTTTCCTCTGTATGGAGATAATCTGGGAATCCATAGTGTCAACACGGACACCCAAATATGTCACCTTATCCTCCAAAGTAGAAGTCCGCGTCTCCACCTCACCAACTCTCTCACGCACACACTGCAGGTCATGGTGTATAATTGAAAGATCGGACTGAACTTCCCCAATCTTCTCTGACAACCTAGTCTCACACGCTGTCACTGCCTCAAGGGCACGTTGAAGCGCAGTGTCAGAGGACGCAGCCGAGGTTATTGACTCCACAGGGGATGTAGGAGGGGAATCGCCTCGCTGTGTCGCAGAAGTGGATAGGGCAGGAGGTACCCTGGAGAACTTTCCAGTTTAGCCGCAGCAGCTGAATTCTTCCCCATCATGAGGGTATATAGGGGAGGAGCTGACTGATTAATGCTGTATATAGCAGAATATAGAATTATATAGCAATGAGTATAGGTGACACCACTTTGTGATAATACTTTATAGATGTGACGCAGACAGGCACCTTGATCGTAATAGCTGCTGCCAGTTGATTAAATGTAGAAGAAGAAGAAGCTGGGGCTGCAAATAACACACCAGGAGTCACAGCTCTGTACTATAGATAGGAGAGCTGAGCGGAAAGCTGAGCCACTCACATGACCAAAGTGCGGGGTATGCCACAGCTCCGCCACAAGCCGTCAGGGAGTATCACCTCCCGTCTCTCAGGAGCCGCTGCAGGACTCTGCCCTGTAAGGAAAATGGCGCCGGCGGCGCACGTGATCAGGCCAGCCGCGTCTTTTACAATCAGCCTGCTGCCGGGTAAGTCAGCCCTCGTTTCCTCCCCAGCGCCGCACACTGCAGTCACCTCACACTCCGCCAGCCGCACACCGGATTTGGGTCCAGGGGGAGCGGTCAGGATATGCAAGCCAGATAGTAGGGTCCGGAGAGCGCACCAGAACCTGTGCCACAGCATGCTCTCCGTGGCTACGCCCATCCGTAATTGACGTAATTTAGTGAAATTGAAACAGACCCACCTTGTGTCTGTGTGTTACGTGCCATTATGAACTGGTACACAGCTGACGTACTGGAAAACTGAGTCGTAATACACAGACACAATGAATGTGACACCTCAGTACTGACTAGCAGTGGCGGCTCTAGAGGAGGGGCTGCAGCGCAGTCCAAAATTCAAATAGGGGAGCCACACCAACTGCCCTCCTCACTGGCATCCTCGCTGGCAGTTGGCGTAGCTCCCCTATTTGAATTTTGGACTGCGCTGCTGACAAGGGTGGTGAACAGCTGGCCTTCACTTTTCACTTCGCGCATGCATGAACAGCTGGCCTGGATGCTAATGGAGAACATGCAACACTTGCTATGACTTCCTCATGTTTCTCATAGGCCAAGGTATGTCTGTGTCACATTTCACTAAATTACGTCGATGGCCGGCTCTAGGTGTGTTCAACCTGAGCGGTCGAACAGGGGCACCGCACATAGAGGGCGCAATCTTCCCCAGCATGCCAATTTCAGCAGGACAGTACTGTCTCGCCGTTCCACCAGTGGGCCGAAAGGGCCCGTGGGTGGTCAAATCGGGGGGTTAGGGACCCCCACCCCGCAGCTGTGCGGCGGTGCCGGGACCCCGGAGTCTGAATGGATGCTGCACGCATGTGCATGGAATCCATACAGTGCCGTGAGAGGGCTGGGGGAAGCCCAGCTAGTGAGGCTCCCCCCAGCCTGACGTTATTTGGAGGCGTGCCAAGCAGGCACGCCCCTCAGATAACGTCACGTAAGGAGGCCTATGGTAATTAGGCCACACCCCCAATTTCGGTCCACGCAGAGAACTCGGCCGGCACAGGGCGCTATTATCCCTGGAGCCGATCCTGATTACGTCAATTACTTTAAAAGTTATAAGAAAAACATTGGTGCCAATAGTGAGTGAAACGCCCTATAGTGTACCATATATAATAAGATAGGCAAAGATTGCTACAAAAAGCAGTTACAGAACTGACACAAAACGGAATTCCATAAATTGCAATATTATTTATTTTTACATTTCATATATAGAATAAACAAGTGGCATTTCATCTACAGTTAAAACAAAGTTGGCAATGTAGATAATGAGATGCAAAGCTCCTGTTTTGTGCTAGCGTTACAAATGAAGTCTCAACAACCATCCCTCTGTACATCTCCAATGCTTTAGCCTACTGAAATGCTCCTCGATTTCCTAATAGGTTTTAAAGAAAAACCTATGTGGAATGAGTAGAGCCTCAGTATTGATTGTACATTGGAAGCTGTTGACTCCTTCTGTCTGTATTCCCTTCTAGATGAGCGTGAATGATTCTGGGTATCTAGGGCATGACATCACATTCTGGCCTTGACTAGTCAAATATAGAATTGGAATATCTGTTATAAATGAACTTTTTAAAGATTGGCACATGGGATATCTATCTACGTGACATAAAAGAGCAAGAAAGAGCAAAATATATTCCATACATACAAAGTTCAGTATTCTTGGAGCGTAAGTTCTCAGTTGCTGTCCTTGACAATGTTGACTGTGAATAATTAATTTTGGCAATACAAAAAGATTTGCTGAAGCATTTCTCATTAAATCTCTGCTGTTCTTCAGACTCAGAGCAAGAATATTTACTGCCGCAATGCTCTTTGCCTCTTTCTATTTTCAAGCTGTGCAATGGCTATGCTACATAAGTGTTTACTATATGTAAAAACATGCAGCCTGTACCTTGATTAAGGCTTCAATTAAAGCATATTCAGATTTGCTGTTAGGTCTGATTGTAGTTATCGGGAAAAAGTCCAAGACAAATTAGTATCTCAACAAGGCTGCAGAATTCTACCTTCTGATTGAGATCTGCAAAATTGATCTTAATCCCCCAAATGTCTAGTATTTGTCTTCGCTATTGGCAGTTGAGCTCTGGAGCAATATTAAATGTGATAGTAGAGACTGTCCTTTAGCAATAAAGCCTCATTGCTAAGCTATTCAACCTATAGTGTACATATATCTGGATGTTGTTTTATTGCCTGTGCAGACTTCTCAATTTCCATAAAGTGCCAAAAGTTATCTGCAACAAAACATCTTTAATGCACTGGGGAACGGCATTATAAGTAGTACAATGTCATTGTTTGAAGGTGCACATATGTTGTGGGTCGGCAGCAGTAAGGAAGCAAAATAAAGTGGCATCCAGTTCCTGCACATCTGATCCAGACGTATTAATCTGGCTTTTATCACCCAGAGAGTGTGGACACAACTTGCTGCTTGTCTGTCCAATCACTCACTAGTTATCTTACCTGCTGCATCCTCTGTGACTGTCATGATGGGACTTGGCACATAGTTAAATGGAGTCACTCTGGCTTCCCTACTGGGGGAATTGTGCCTGCTTGTGGGTAAGTTTACAACTGCTAAGGGCACTTTCCCTGTTTCTGGCATTATTGTAGATCCCATACCAGGCCTGTTTCTGCTTTCTAATGTTGGTGAGGTGCTGGAGTTTGTCTTGGTTATGTTAAATTCTTCTGTCTGAACTACAGCATCACTCATTTTTCTTTGTGGCTCAATGGGTTCCTCAGAAAGGGGCAGAGCACAGGCAGGCAAAGTGCTTCTCAAAATGTGAGGGATGTCTTCATCTCGTATCCTTCTCCAAGTTGCTCTCGTTGAGCCAGGAGCAGTGTCAATCCTTGGAACTCTTGATGCTTCAGTTTTTGAGGTACCCTGGCCTGTCCTACCCTCTACACGTGACCATGGAAGGTTGATGTGAGGAGAGGAGGAGTACCTTTTGAAAGCTTCAGGTGGGGGTGGCATGTTTCGAACTGGTAGGCGGGATGGACTTTCAGAACTTGTCCTTCGTGGGGGTCTGTTTGGAGATGAGGGAACTTTAGGTTTAGGAGATTTGTGCACTTTCAGTTCCTCACAGCGAGAGGAACAAAGGAATACTGCAGGCAAAGCAGCATTGTTTTGGGAAGAAGCCCTGTGCTGTCGGTTTGATATAGTTATGTCAGAGTGCTGACGTCTCATGCCTGCTGCAGATTCTTTGATGAAGGTTAGCTGACGCAACATTCCAGATTTCTCAGATTCACTGTTTCGCACTTGGTTAAGACGACTGCTCTGGGCAGAGGGCCTTTTGCTAGGACTCTGTCGAGGACTAACATTGGAAGTTTCAAAAGCCAATGGGGAAGGACCAGGTGGACTACGAGTACTTGGCTTTTTCATATAGGGAATTCTTACTGGGGACTTCTGAGTCTTATTGCCAGGAACCTGAGGATTCCTGACCCCCTTCGACTTTGGAGATGGTGGAGTCACTGGGGATTGTGCTTTGCGTGATGGGGTGGAATTTCTTGAGGAGCTAGAAGAAGGAACAGTACTAATTCGAGCTGGGGGTGTAGTACTTCGTTTGGGCAAGGTCATCTCTACTGCAAGATCTGAAGATTTCCCTAGCCGGTGAAGGCTCCGAGAGCGCATAGAGTTAGGGACTTTTGTGACTTCCTGAGGTGTATTATTCTGGTATGATTGCTTGGTCGATGATTTTTTCTGTTGTGCTGGCATGTAGATCACGGTCCTTCCACGGAAGACCATTGGGATATTAGAAGATGGATTTTGGCTTTGGTTAACCACTTTTGCACCTCTGTTACTCCTGGAACCCTCACTACTACTAGATAGTTGACTTGATCCTGGGATTTTAGAGTACAGAGATCTATCTTTGCTTTGTTTGTGCTGCCCAAAAAGAGTCTGTCGGGCTGAGACAGAAGGGCTAGACATGAGGGAGTCAGAAGAAGGGGCTCTGGAAATAGTTGAAGACTCCCTGGAGATAGAGGCAGCAGCTTGGTGTATCCAGTTGACTATGGAATTAGCACCTTCTTTGATAGCTTCCCAGTCTACACTGTCTAGATCAGAGATATCTTCTCCATCTTGTGTTTTCTCAGTAGTGATGCGCTTAGTTTCATTTTTGTTCTCCATATTCCTAAGCTTGTGCTTTCTTTTGCGAGCGGATAGTCGTCTCCTTCTGGACATTACTGAACTTGTGCATTTCTCTTCATCTGATGTGTGGCTACCTGAAGATTCTCTGTATCCAACACGGTTACTTGATGCCCATCCTTGTGTCCTTGAGGAATGTTTAGGGTGTCTAGCTTTCTTTCCCTGGGTACACACAGGCTCAAGGTCACTGAGAGAGCTCATGGAAGAGCTGAGAGAGTAACAAGGTATTGGTTCATCTTCTATCAAATTGCTAAACTTAGCAGTAGACTGACTGCATTTATTTCCAAATATGGGTTTGTTGGCCTCTCTGTCTGTTGCTCCAGAGGACTGACAGTGTTTTCGTGGAGATTTTGATGGTTCTATTTTTCTCTTAGAATAATCTTTTGTTGAATTTACTGTATCAGTATCATCTTCATAGAAGCAGTAAACTGCTTCCTCTGTTGGTGTAGTGTGACAAAAAGATGGGAAAGCAAAGTTGCCTTGCACATTTTCTCCCTGCTTTATATCATGTCTTGTTAGCTGACTAACAGAACTGGTTCCTCTTTTAGTGCTCCCAATACAGTTTGAAGAAATTTTATGATGTGCATCAAAGCCTCTGATTACATCTGCTGTTTGATGCGTTTTCAAAGTATAAGCTGCATTTGTAGGTCTATTTGCTTTATTATTGGTTTTTGATGGATCTGTACAGAAATAGCTCTTATTTTCCTCTATAGCTTCTGTACTTCCTAAGTTAAAAAGCCTTCTTCCTTCGGCCTGATGATGACTCTCTAACATGGCTCCATATTCTCTCTTTTCCTTACGGCTCCTTGGCCTTTCTCTCAAGTCTTGATCTTCTTTAAAAGGATGCTGGAGAGTTTCATCACTAAGAGAAGCAGCACTAGAGAAGTTCACAGGTGTTCCCTCTGCAGAGTCTGTAAAAGAGGAGTCATCATTAACTAAGTCTTTTTTGGAACTGAAGGTTTTGTTTACTGCCAGCTTTGTATGAGCAGGAACCAACATGTACACGGGTAATTGGACTGGTTTTTTAGTTTGGGAGTTAACAATATGTCCGGAGAGCACCGATGTTTTCATTTTTCGTAGCCTAGAGGGCATGGCTGAGTTTATACATTCTTTCAGAATGTCAATATCATCATCTGAAACCAGCTCAATCTCAGATTTCTTCATAATTCCCAGGAGTCTCTCCTCTCGACTGTCTACACATTTCTCATGTGCTACAAAGTTCAAACTGTTTTTCTCAGGAAAGGGGGGAATAAGTTTCAGTTCAACATCTTTTTGAATATAATGTTCATGCAAGGGGAGAGCACTCAGGCTAGATGCACATGAGAAATTTTCAGTGGGTTTTTCCACTGTAAAGTATATCATGGAGTCCATATCTCTTGGAATCTGAAATCTCTCTTTGAAGTCTGTTATCTCCATGAACTTTTTCACATTGTTTTCCCATTGGATGTTAAACTGACTGGCCTCCTTTTCTAGGTAGCTACTGGGGTCATAGTTTGGTGTTTTGCTTCTGCTTGGTGGCATGGTCTGTCCAGGACTATCTGGCAGCTCACTGGGACTAATTGTTCCACTGATCATCTCACTGCAGGGATCACTTTGAATGGAACTAGCAATGGAAGGACTCTCAAAACTCCCTAAGGAACTGACTGAACTGCAGCGACTCATCACTAATGGTGTCTCCTGAATGTAGTTTTCTGAGGAGCTGGATGGAGTCATATCTTCATTCCTAGAAGGTGATATGTCTCGGGGGAAATGTTTCTCTGATTTCGTTAGAGGAATACCAATAGGCTGGGATACACTGGGGGAAAGATCATTTTTGTGAATAATTTTTTGCCTCCCTTGTTTTTCCGTATTACTATCAATGTGACCATCCTCCACTTCGAGAATTTCCAAAGAAGAGTCACTGTCTATGTCATTTTCACTATGACTTTGTCCATCTAGTAGGTTGTCCCCAGAGGAAAGGGAGGAGAGAGAACTACATCTAGAAAAACATATTGGGGTTCCCTCAACTGCATATTTTTGCATAGATTCCTGCTCTCCAGTTGAGGAAGAGTGAACAGAGACCTTTTCTACAGCTTTTGAAAACATGTCAGAAGACTGTGGTGGAATCATCCATGCTTTCTTCTTAGAAAGAGCCTGATGAAAAATATTTACAGGAAATCCAGCCCCACTATTTGGTAAATTGTCAATGCCAGATATGTGCTTGTAAGATGGAGAGAGTTTAATGGTATGCACTAAAGTCTCTGCTGAAAGCTTTCTGGAGTCATCTTTCTGTTCAATAATGTCCATACTCTTCAGTTGGGGAATTGATAGGTTTCTTTTCCTTGAATTAAGGAGTTCATTCTGTTCTTCTCTGAGCTGCCCTTGTTTCACCTGGTCCTCAGTAGGATCATCTCTCTCTGGTTTGATGACGAGCACATTTTTTAGATCCAGACGACTAGGACGTTTCTGATACCTTTGCAGCTCTTCCTTGTAATCCATGAATGCAGCTCTGCTGCACGGTTTCATATGTTCTTTTGGGCAGTATCCATCACTTGTGCTTCCGCTGTTCAAGCTATCATTAGAGAGGCTAGTGTAAGCTGTTTTCAATCGTAAAAGTGCTTGAGCTCTGCTCAAGTTATCTCTCCTCACCATGCCACTGTTGTCAGAAAGTCTACAAGGCGAACAGGACTGGGCTCTGGCTTCATGAAGCTCATCTGAGCCATATGGCCAGTCAATGCAGTGATCTTCTGAGCTGAGACTGAAGCTGTCATCAGACGATGTATGCATTGTGGAAATGTCTTCCACCAGTCTTTCTATTTTTGCTACTGCACAAGTAGCCAGCTTGTTAGCACCAAAAGAAATCTCATCCTGTGGTTTCTTTAGCTCAAGTTTATTGCTGTCTGCTTTCTCCGACTCTAGACCCCTCCTTAAAGACCCGGTTCTTGGCATGTTCTGTCCCTGGGTGAAGGAGGAGTTTAAGTACATAGAAAGCACAGATGAATTCCCTGTCTCTGCACTGATTGATGTGTTTGGAATTTCATCATCATCAAAGCAGCCAGAATCAGAGGCATAATCTTTCACCAGGCTTTCTATGTGCCGTAAGGGGCCCTTGACTGGCTGCGATTTAAGCCCTTGTTTATCCATCGAGTCAAAGGTTTCAGCTAAGTGCTTTGCGTCAAGCTCAGCTTCCAGTGCTTTCTGCTTTCTCATGTAGAGTGATGGCATACAAGATCCTGGTGATATGACAGCTGTATCCTTGTACTTTAGTGGTCTATGTGCCAGCAAGTTTCTCAAGGCAGCTGCACTTCCCATGGCGATCATCTTATGTTTGGAATGGATGAGGTTGCGCAGCATACTGACACCTCCCAAATCCCACAGTAGCTCCTGATCTTGTGAACACCTAGCAGACAGATTCCACAGAGTCCCACATGCGTTGCTCACAATGGTCAAACTGTGGGATTTAAGGTGCTGCAGCAGAGTCTGCAGACAGTTGTGATCTCGCAGGATCTGCCTGTAAAATAAGAAAAAGAAAAAGTTCTTATAAAAATGGCAATTTCTTGTCTTTTGATATGTAACTATAGCTATCAGTTAGCTTGCTGTTTTAAGTACTTTTGATATGTTCCAGTCAGAATGGCTGAAAATGTAACTACTTCCAACTGTAGTTCTTTTCTGTTTAGAAGAGCTGACTTGAGTTCTCCAGATTGATCAACAGCATTTCTAGGCACACTTAAGTACTGTAATCAAAATCTTGAAATATACAAGAAACACATATAATAAGACCAAAGGTCCTCTCACTGTCAAGTTTAATATAAAACAGAAACCGAACAGTATTTAAAAAAACTGAAAACCTGAACTCAATGAAATGGCAGCCTTAAAATGTAAGTAAGGTTAGACTTTAATGTGACTTTGCGGCTTTTTCCATTATGTAGTTTTTACAGACGGGGTTCAGAAGTCAGTAAAGGGAGAGTGCACCTTGAAATGTGGTTAGTGGACAATTTGGATCAGTTGTGCAAATATAGAAGAATTGAGGGTCCACATTTTCCGTGATCCATGTATTACTCTTAATGAAATCTTTGGTAGCAGTATTCTAAAAATGAATGGAAAACACCAGTGTCTAAACTAGGGGGCTGGTGGAGCATGAGCCCCAGCACTGGAAGTGTGTGGGGGAGCTGGGGTATCCATTAGTCACGCTGAATGACCCAACACATGACTGCATATGGAGGGCAGCAAATTTCACAACAGTGTCTGGTAGCGGAGTTGGTATGTGAATGACTGTGACAGCAGCAGATCAGGGGGGACCATGGAGAGAAAGTAAGCACAGGGGGTCTCCACTCCCACAGACACATACTTTATTCCTCACACAGCGCTCTGCCATTCCCAGGCTATGGGTACACTGCCTGACACCTCACTGTATATTTCTAGTAACTTGGGGTAGGTAGTGTGCGACTAGTTTATTAGTGGTCAATCATAGGTTGGATCAGCTGCAATACAGAATGGAGGAATCTGATGACGTAATGGAGGTCCAATGGCATGTAAGAGCATATGGGGGGGGGTCTGATGGTCATGTAAGGGGCATGTGTGTGGGGAGGCTGATGGCATGTGGGTAGATGTGAGGGGCATATGGCGATGTCTGACAATGTTGCTTTTTAAAGCCAATTACAATTAATTGGCCAATTAAAAAGTGATTGTGACCACTGAGGGGCACCCTATACCCTTTAAGAACAAATGTGTTTAGGTAGATGTGTATGTGGAATGGAATGAGTGGGACTAAGCTGGGTTTTTGCCCTGGGATAGATGAAAGAAAGTTACCCTGAAAAACGCTGATCTAATTTTCAGTTTAAACCTCATCAATAAGATACACAATAAATTCTGTTTTGTATGGAGCCTATTTATCATCTAGAAATAATGTATAGGTATTAATGTTCAATTTTTCATGAATTGAAGTGTGTATGAAATGAATGGATAGAGAAGTTCAAAGAAGGTTGCAAAGTGTAAACAATGAAGAAGGAGCCGGATGCCCGTCCACATCCACAACTGATGAGAGCGTTGAGCGTGCACGTGAACTGATTCTGTTGGATAGACGAGTGACAGTGGATTATGTTGCAAATCATTAGCCCTAAGAGGACAAAGATTCACGTCTGATGAAGAGGTGAAGACAGTGGTGCATTTGTGGCTCGCAGCTCAGCCTAAAACATTTTTTAATGCGGTAATACAAAAGCTTGTTGACAGATGGGCAAAGTGTATGGAAAAGCAGGGAGATTATGTCGGATAATAATTTGACTTTTTTGAAAGTTGATTAAAATTAATTCTACAGCCAGAGTGCGGTTAATTTTTGACTCACACTCATATGTTCCTTAATGTCACAGTTTCAAATGGTATGTCTCATTGATCACATAAGAGTAGACAATCAATTTAGTCTTTCTTCAAAACATATATATTGTATATCTTTCTATAGTTATAATTTCACAGACATAGCAGTGGGCCCACATAATTAGAATTCCTAGGGAACCTTTTATACCAAAGTAAGACATTCTAACAGAGAATATAATGATGAAAGATGTATAGAGCGCGAACAATGAGGGAGAGTGAGTAATGAACAGATAACTCCTTCTTACCTGTAGTCATCATGGGTGGCAATTAGACTGGACACGTTCCTCAGAATGCCTCCTCCACTCTCTATGATGGACAACGAGTTGCTCTGACACTTGTAAGTGAGGGTGCTCACCAAAAAACCTAAGGACCCCTCAACTGAACAGACAGACACCTTGTTCTCAGTGCTATGGGCTGACAAATTCCACAAGGCGCTCAGCACACTTTTCAGTGTCGACTCCTACAGTAAAACAAATCTGTAATTTTCTGTGCCACATATTATATAGAAATTATTCAGCATATCCACAATATTTTATTCTTGTCTATGGGGCTGATTCAGCATCGGACGGAATTGCAAAGCTGCACACAGGCAGTTCCGTCCTTGCTAATATGCAAATGCAGCAGGAAGTGTATGACACCCCCTGCTGCATTTGCGATCTCAGCACAGCGACCGAGGTCTCAGGCTGGGATCACCATCGCGACCATCGATGGTCGTGATGGTGGACGGCGCTGGTCCGCCAGCCAGCTGAGTAATGGCCGGCTTACGAGGCCAGGAAACTGCATCAGCGACGCAGTCCCTGGCCTTGCCACTCCTGGAAAACGTGGTGGACACAACCCCGTTTCCAGGCATGCCAGCCGACCCCGCATCGTCCCTTAAATGCCTCTGCCTGTCAATCAGGCAGAGGCACAGAAGGGGCTGCCTGTGATTACGCTGTACCCATTCTGCACACTCGCAGAATAGGTCCCGTGCATGTGCAGATTCCCGATAATCTGGAATTTGCGTTCAGCATTGCACCCAACTGAATCAGCCCCTATATACTGAGTTTTCCTATATTAATTTATTACAGACTCATATTATTGTTATACACCCTGTTCCAGGTGGCAGCACTCTGCACAAATGACTGCCTACTGAGGACACTGAAAATGTCCTTAATTCCTCTTATGTGAGCCTGCTATACTTCAGGCTTTTAACCCTTACCTTATTAGCTCGCAGTGCACACTGCATTAAACTGATAACACTGCCCACTTCACGCAGTATCTTCTTGCTGTTGATATCTGCTCGCCAGGACAGATTCCGTAAGATGCTTGATGCCACCTGCAGTAAGCAGAATTCATGTTGTTCTTTGAACTTTGGTGTAACAGAAACATTACAAATCAGGTACAACAACTAACCTGCTGAAGTTCTTCGCTTTCAGAGGCCAAATGGGCCACTATCGCCTGCATGCAGTCACGTCGTGAGCACAGTGTGGCCTGTGTGAAATGATAATATGTGATGAATGGAACAGCCTTTAATACACATTACACAAAAGAGAATGTCATTAATGTCCGCATACCACTCTGAACCCTGCTGCAGATATAGCATTACAGAATTTATAAATAATCTAAAACTATTTTTGAATCTTAAATAACATATGTTGGGCCACCATCAGGGGGGTGGGACTGCCCGGGTGGCAGCAATGCATAACTGCAGATATGCGCCGCAGCCAGGGAGAAACTGCGCCACTGGTGGCACTTCGAATCTGGCACCGACCACGAGCCAATAACAGCTTGCGGACCGGCAGCAAATCGGGAGTGGCCGCTCCTGATTGGCTGTCGGTCCACCAGCTGTGATTGGTTTGCGCCCGGTGCCAATCATTGCCGCCGTGGCTCGGCTATCTCTTCGTGTTCAGCGGTCTGCTTACCCCCATTCGGACCCGACCTGTCCCGCCAAACTGCCACACATTGGGAGATATGTATATAGTACATAATCTAGCCCTCTCCCACACCTTCAGACTAGAGGGCTCACTCCTGAAATGCCGCTGATGCTGTTACTAGCTGACTGCCAGTGCATATCTGCAGTAAATATATAGTCCCTGCCCTGTGTTCCTCAACCTAGTCCAGTCTTCCCTGCCCTGTGCCGCCCCCCTACTCCAGCCAGCCTTCCCTTCCCTGTGCCTCCCCCATACTCCAGCCAGCCTTCCCTTCCCTGTGCCTCCCCCCTACTCCAACCTTCCCTGCCCAGTGCTCCCCCCCCAGGGGGTCCCTGCCTATATGATCAGTACCAGGCCCCACAATTTCTGATGTAGCCCTGATCATATGTATGTGTTTGTCTCTTAGCAAATATTACTGTATAAAAAGTTCCCCCTTAGCGTTAACCAATATCTGCTGCTACAGAACTACAATTACATTGGGTGAGATATAGGACCTCATTCAGAGTCGGTCGAAGCGGCCGCACGGTCGTACGGAAAAAGGGGCCGGATAAGCAAATGATTCCCTCGCAAGTTGCGTCCCTAAGTTCGGATCGGTAGTTGGCCGACCAAGGGGAGGAAGCGGTCGGAACACAAAAAAATACGCCCCCTTCTCGTACGCATTGCACGTCATCTCCGGGCATATAAGGATTAATCGAGACCATCGGAACTGGTCGTAGAGTTTAAGGTTGACCATACCCTCTCTTAAGCTCTACGATCATGTCAGTGTAAAAACCTCCCAGGTCACATGTGCCATGACGCTACTTTGTTAATTATGCACTCCCATAATCCGTATGCACTCCCATAAAACGCCGTTCACATAATCAGGCACGCCTGCGTTCAGATCTCCACTCCCCCGTTTTCAAGCACCTTCCCCTGTTACCACCCACAAATGCCTCCATCTGTCACTCAAACTACCGACCTGGCTTTATTCAAGGAGAGAGAAATTTCTGATCGTAGCGGCTAGTTTGCGCACGCGCATTGCGAACTTTACGCATGCGCAGTATAGCGAACATCGGTGGCGTACGACCGTGCGGCCGCAACGACCGACTCTGAATGAGGTCCATAGTTCTATGAGACTTTAATGACTTACCACATCTTCAGTGTGTTTTTCATGTTGCCTTAGGCAATCATACACATAACCGTTCCTAACGCTGTGTAATGACACAGACTTTAATTAGCTTAAATCTTTGGACAAATAGCTATTTTTTCCATGAGTTTAAACCAAGTGACACCAAGTACATGCCGCAGTTGTTGCTGTCTGGTTTACCTCTAGCAACCTGAAAAAATACTGATGTTGCAGAGAGCTATTATAGAGGACATGAAAGGACTTTTCATCAGCTCAAAACTGCCTTTAGGGTCTTGTTTTGAATAGGATTTTTATTTTGGAATATACCAAACGTAGGCTGGAATGTGTATTAAACCATGCTTCAAATAACAGGGTGAAAAAGTACACTACACTACAAACAACACCTGCTTTTGAGGGCATATTCAGCTCTCTTTGGGATCAGCCATGCGCTATTCAAAGGGTGCACTTAACGCAGATTTTTCCTCACAGCTTCAGGCCCTGCAAGGAAAAAAATCTGCATTAAGTACACCCTCGTGGGCACTTAAGGTGGAATCTATGGGTTAACATGCGCTACTCTTGGGTTTACGACATGGGGAAACTGACTAATAATTGAATTGCTCTGAGGGCGGTATGCACTATCATCAATTATGCAGTCAAACTCCATTCGGGGGTTTGACCGCATTTCTCATATGCACCAGCTTCAGAAAGCAAAGCTTTACCAATAAAAAAAAGCATTGCCCAATGAAGCCTATAGGCTTCTTACCACAGTGTGCTGTGAGAGGGATCCAATCGAATCCCCCACGTCATGCGTGTTATACGACACATGCGCAGAGGATCTTCTGGGTCATAAACCCGGAAGTCCTTCCATCGCAAAGTACAGCTCTTATCGGGAGACTTGTCCTTTGCGATTTTACTCATGCATACTGCCTTTACGAACGCCAACATGCATGCGATGAGTGGCGGGATGCATTGCATGCAAAATGCGATGCTTGATGCACCCCACCCTGGATGTTAAACACAGCGGGTAATTGAATCTGCCCCTTAGTATCATTATACACTGAATGTTTGGTACGAAATGCAGGGTAAGTAAATATGAAAAAAAAGCAAAAACAACAACTATTAGTCACATAAGGATGACATCTTATAGATCAAGTAAAAGCTAAATGTTTTGATGTATACAAAAACACTTCTAATACTTATCTTGCATTCTGTAGCAAACATTCTGTGCATGATGTAGAATTAAAATATAGATTCAATGCTTTGAGCACTTATGGAGCTGATTCAGAGTTGGGAGTAAAGCAACAAAAAAAATAATTGCATTTGGATAAAACATGTTGTAATATATTCTATAATTGTATAGTAGTGAATTTATTTAGTAGATTATATATTTATTTGCATGCAGGGTAAATAATGGCTATTTTTGCACGTAGTCCACAAATGTTGGACAGCTTTATTTTCACACGTCGCTCCCAACTCTAAGGGGTCTAGTTACTAAGCAGTGTTATGAGACGGAGTGAAAAGTGATAAGAAAGTGATAAGGTGCCAGCCAATCAGCTCCCAACTGTCATTTTTCAAACACAGCCTGTGAGATGACAGTTGAGAGCGGACTGGCTGGCACATTATCACTTTTATACTCTGTCTCATAACACTGCTTAGTAACTAGACCCCTTAATCTTGCTGCACATTTTAAATCTGCCCCACCAACAATGCAACATGGTTTTGACAAGTTGCAAAGTTAAGGGGCCCAAACATCTAATGACAGATTTGCCAAATTCCCTGACCAGATTGGACACACCGATCCACAGGTTGGTAATGCCGATCAGCGGTCATCGATGATTGCCGATCTGTCGGGGCATCGGTGAACATCCGCATGCTAAGTAATCACAATCCTGTTTTGATCGTGATCAGCAAGTCAACATGTTGGATATCACCGATGCGTTATGGTTATTTTTTGTCAAAGTGCATAGGTTTATGGAGTAAGGTAACGCTTGCAGAGGAACAGAAGTTTACAAAGAATGTTCTCCTATCACCTATCATTGACTGATGCAAAGTGCTGAGTTTTGTGGCACTTAGGCTAAAGACACAGAATTTCAATTTGTGGAGTAATGGTGCGTACACACTGGGCGATTAAAGTGGACGACTGAACGATAACGATATCGTTATCGTTCAGTCGTCCACTTTATCGTCCATGTTTAACACAAAAAAGATGAACGATGATGACGACGACACGCGTTCCCGCGGGTCGTTCGTCATCCTCGTTCATCGGGCTGACATGCAGGCCAACCTGACGACCTCGTCAGGTTGCTGCATGTCAGGGAATGGGTGAGAGAGCCCGGCGCTGAACGATATCGCTAATGATATCGTTCAGCGGCTGTGCTCAATGTCATGAACGACATTGAGCACAGCCTGCCGGGGACACACTAGACGATATCGCTCAGGGAGCATATCTTCTAGTGTGTATGCACCTTTAGCATATTACATTGATACAAAGGGGGAGGGGGTCACTTGCTATGGGATTTTTAGCTGTGCAACAGGGGTGTACGGTAATTTCCACCCTGCAAAAAGAGTTAATTTCTGCATAAACTGCATTGGTGGGTGTCTTCATATGTCTAATAATGAGACAACTTCGGCAGAGAAGCAGATTTATGGGAAACATAGTGGCATAGTAGTTAACATTGCTACCTCACAGCACTGGGGTCATGAGTTCACCTCAGCAAGGGCTATATCAGTGGAGAGTGTATGTTCTCCCTTTGTTTTTGTGGGTTTCCTCCGGGTTTACAATCTAGTACTATGCTGCTCTTCAGATCTTTCAATGATTGCACATAGCTATGCGCCCTTCTACTTTGTGCAGGCATCTCCCAAGACCGAAGCGTAGACAAGACAATTTAGCACTGTGCATCGAGTGCGCCTCATAAATGTCTTCCAATTGAATCAACCATGTGGATGAAAGCAGTATACAGCCTATCATAATGTTAGGGAAGAGTGACATCACTGAGGCCCTGTCTGTCTAATATTCATAAGGCCTGACTTAAATTTATATGGTAAGGTGATACATCTATAATAGGTGCAGCCATACATTATACTCATCTCTCCGGAGTCTGTTGATGCAGAATTCATCGATAAAAAGGCACGGCCCCCGTTTTGCATACATTTGCGCATGCACTGTATAGAAATTACTGGGAACATGCTCCCGGAGAGATACGCATGTGCAGTTGCCTCTGGCTTAGTACCAGAGTCTACTCGCACCTGTGCTACAAGACAGGAGGGAGCCCACATAGAGACTGCACATGGGCCCCTTCGCTCTTAAACCTCCCCGAATGTGATCTCTGTGTATTGTTGACTTTAATGGCATTCAGTTGTACCTGTCTGTTTAATTATTTTCATATAAATGAAATATCTATAATAATGAAAAAAAAAATTCCATGCTGCTCAACTTGCCCACCAGCTGCATGAGGCCGTCCTAGGTTTTAGGACTCCTGCTTCATTGGGAACACCTAGAAACTGCTGTGTTGTATTAATTTTTTTTTCAATGGGCTCTATTTATTATCATTATTTTTACTAAAATAAAGTGAAAAAGGGTGTTTTCACACCCTTTTCACATTATTTTAGTTTCACCTAAAGTTACTAAAGGGCAATTGGAGTAGAATTCGTAAAATTCTACTCCAAGCCCTAATTATCACATATTTTTTTAGTAATCAGATCGCATTTCCCATAATTGTAATGGGAAATGTGATCTGTCTGCAAGTTACTAAAAATAAATTGTGAAAAAATACCGGGGGAAGCCCTGTGATAACGCCACTTGGAGGTGGAGTTATCCAGGGTTACCGGACTCCCGCTCCACTCTAACAGGCAGAGCAGAGCCCGGAGCTGGCCCCAGTGATCAGCTGTGTGGTCTAAACAGACCACAAGCTGATGACTGCCAAAAAAAAACAAAAAACTTACCTGTCCATGGATCGGAGATCGGGGTTCCGTTGATGTCCTGCCTCCGGTCAGCTGGTCTCCCATCCTGCACTGGGACCCAGTCAGCTGACCGGGTCCCAGTGCAGGATGGGAGATCAGCTGACCGGAGCCACGGAGGACATCACCGGGGCCCCGATCACAGGAGGTAAGTAGTTAAGGGGTGGGGGGGGTAGCAATCGCGGGGGGCAGGGCTTAGTGGCAGTCGGTCGGCGCATGAGCGGGCACTTATCACGGTGTTTTTTTTTTTTCGAAAAATACCATGATAAGTGTGCGGAGGGGATTCACAGGGACAGAGTTTATCGCAAGCTCTGTTCCCTGCAAGGGATTTTTAGTAAATCCCTGTGATATTGCCTGAATTTGCAATGCGAATTCAGTGGGTAATATCACACTACAATCTGCATTCTAAATGCAGATTGTAGTAAATAGAGCCCTATGTATCTTATCCATCAATAGTCACATAAATATTATTGTTGAAACACATGAAAAGCTTTCAGAGCTATTAGACATGTGACCCATAACATGTCAATACAGTCTTCTGTCTTTCTGCTATCAATAACAGCATACCTTCCAAAATATGGGATTCTAAAATAGGGATGCAAGACGCAGAGCCAAAAAAGAGTGTGCCTTCATGGCAAATGCCCCCCTTCCTGTTTTCATCACTGGGAGCGTGCCCAGCACTCCCGGAGATGTTGGGCTGCCCCCAGGCTCTCCCCCTTACGTTCTAGATGCCCAAAGCAGGACAGCCGGGAGGTATGTAATAGGGAGCAATATGCCCAACTGGGTAGTCAAACACCTCAATTAGAAGGTACCTCAGTTTCTTCTAGTACAGTTTAGAAAATGAAAGCCAACATCTGATTGGTTGCCATGGGCTATAGCATAGATTTATAATGTAAAATAAGCAGGGTCGGAAAGGCCCACAGGGGTACAGGGGAAATCCCCAGGTTTGCCCCACACTCCTCTTATAGATATCAGGTTCCAGACCTCAAATTATAGATTGTTACTCTATAAGACGGTCAGTTACATGGAGGAGCAGAACCACTGATCAGCATGGGGGATTGGTTCATCTCTATAGAAACTACTGTACACCAAGATTTGCTTAAGGGTTAGTCAAGTGTCTGTGGTGGCTGACCACAACCTCTGGTGGATGACCACACCCCTTAAGCATGGGCCCCTACCACTGCATTTTCCCAGTGGGCCCTCCATGCCCTAGTCCGATACTGAAAATAAATGCAATATAATAAGTTTTTCAGGATGTTAGACACCTTTTAAATAAAGACAGTAAAATATCCCCAATTTAAAGCACTGAGGTGGCCTGTGAGCACAAACTATCTACTTTACAAAGTTTCATATCTTTGTTTCCTGCTTCTATGTTGGGTGTGGAAAACATAGAGTAACACATAGTTGCCTACCCTCCTAGGATATCCAGGAGACTCTCAAACTAGGGAGAGGAATCTCCTTCGCCCCAGAGGGGGCAGACAGTGCTCATGTCACAAGATGGACATGGACATGATACATTCATATCATCATCAGATGCTGGCACTTCTGTAAATATGGAGGAGAGGGGGTAATGACACAATGAGTGTTACTTGCAGTGAGTGTGATGCAGTTTCTGCTTTGTAGGAACTGAGGGCCTGATTCAGACCCGGTCGCAACCGGGTCGATGGTGGCCCACAGCGCATGCGCGAGACCCGGCTAGCGACGGGCATTCCGTAGCTCCGGGTCTCGCACCAAAGGGGGCGAGCTGTCGATGTTGAGTGACAGCTCGCCCCCTTTGGTGGGCGGGCCGGGGGGGTGGGGGCGGCCCCACTGACATCACGAGTGATGTCAGTGGAGAGATTCCGGCTCTGTTAGAGCCGAAATCTCTCTGGGGCTTGCGGCCACGAGACCCTAAAACAAGGGTCTCGTCGCAAGCCCGATGGTCTTGACCATCATCATCATGGCCGCTCGCAATAGCTGTGGGTGGTCACCCACAGCTATGCGAGCGGCCAAGAGGCCGTGCCAAAAAAAAAAGGCAGGCCCTGATTCAGGGCAAGCACTCTGTCAGAGCGAGCGGCTCTGAATCAGGCCCTGAATTCAATCTGTTTGGTCTGGGAGATCCTTCCTGTGATACCTCTGATAGAGAACACATTGCCCTATTCATGCTAAGATATGAGTTTCCTCTCACCTTGTTCACAACATCCCCAAAAGTAAGATTAGTGAGTGTCATTCCTGCATAGCGTCTCAGGGCCAAGCTGAGAGGATCGCTGGTCATTCCATGCATGTGGTAGTCTACCTCTAACAGCTCTGCAATTGCCTGTAGACCACCTATGGACAACATGAGACACACAGACTTCATAAGCAGAGCCAGTAGCTGCAGGGTTAGATGGTAATAATGGTTTTTGCATGGAGGTATGACAATGGGTGCAAATATGGTGTCTTGTATGTGGCATATTAATTGTAATACTGCTGTATGTTTTAAGGTGCGTACACACAACGATTTTTTGAACGAGTTAACTATAACAACGTCGTTATCGTTAAATCGTTTATAAAATTGTTCATCTTTTTAAGGTGAACGATGAACGATAATCGTTCATGCTCGTTCACGTTTGTAGTTCATCGTCCATTCTGACTGTCCAACAAACTATTTTCGTTCAGAAAATTGTTCATGTTGTACAGAATGAACGATGTCCATTCACTGTGTGCATGATTAAAAATATACTTTATCGTTCATGAAAATCATTCATTAATTTAGTAATCAACGATTTTTCCAAGGGAAAAACTGAACAAAAATCGTTCACTAAAATCGTTTGTTACTAACATCGTTATGTGTGTATGCAGCATTAGTAATACATATTCATGGAATTGCTTTGCATTAAATTAAGGCTATACTCTGTGAAGGTAAGATTAGTTAATACAGAGGACATTTAAATATCTTACCCAACTCATTCATTGCTCTGCGATATTCCTCATCAAACGATAGTTTCATAATGGCACAGCTTGCCTGACAGATCTGTGGTTCCACAGGTGCGGGAGCTAAAAGAAAGACACTTTGTAATTTACTCTAAAGCTGGGTATACACTATGCCATTCTTTGTCTAACGTGTTTATATCTGTCAGAGACAATAATTGTGTAGTGTGTACGCATAAAACAATTATTGGATGGTGTGTACGTTGCATATCAGCTGTTTTCGGGATCGTTTTGGACAGTCTGAGTTGGTCTAGGCCCAAACTTTTTCTAATCACAGCGTCCTGGAGTATCAGCATTTTTTCCATGGCACCACTAGGCCAAAAGTTTCTTATTGAGAAATTCAATTCAGCAAAAATTAAATGAAGTAAATTGTACTTATATGTCACCCTTAGGGTCAGTTATGTGGTGGGTGACAGGGCTGCTCTTCTTTTTGTCCACATGTTTTTTGATTGGCAGTCACCAGCCCTGGTTTTTCCTATCACACTGACTAAAATCATTTAATTTGGTATATGACCACCAACCCGAGGCACCCCTGCAAGTGCCCCGAGGAACCCCAGTTTTGGAACCACTGGCCTAGTCATTAGCCTTGTTGGGAAAATGTTACAGTGTGTACCTAGCTCAAGCCAGAGATGACCACTCTTATATTTCATATACCCCTAATGACAATAAAATAAATGAAAAATATAATTTCTTTTTCTTTACTGCTGTCTTTTGGATTGAGCCTTTTTTAGGACATTTTTGTTTAGGTACAAAGACAAAAGTTACAGATTATAGTTACAAATAAAGGAGAGAGCAGCGAAAAAAACCCCTTAAAATATAATATCACATGCCATATCACTTTATACAAACCAAGTATAACAAAAGTACAAACATAATGATTCAGATGCCGTCACAATGCTGATGTTTTCTCTACTGCGCATGCATCTGGGACACACTGAGGAGTGGGGATTGACAATCGGAGACTGTTTGTGGGTGGTAATGGGGGTGGTGGCAACTCAAAGCAGGTGTGTCGTGACTTTCACGGGCGTTTCTCACCCTGCGTAGTTGTTAAGGCTCCAGTATCCTAGTTCTGTTAGCCATTCTGCATGACCATACAAAGTCCTATGATGGACTGCAGCGCAGTGAGGGACACATCAATAGCTGGCATTGGAACAGTGTGTCAAAAAGCAGCGGCGGGCAGCCTTTTTGCCATCCGCGAGCTAACTGCAGCTCACGGACCGGTGCCCATTAAACAGCAGTACCTGTTTAAATTTGGCGCCGGACGTGAGCAAATCACGGCTTGCGGACCAGCAGCCAATGGTCATGGCTCCACCCTCCCATGGCATTATTTATTACCAGTTATTTATATAGCACACACATATTCCACAGCGCTTTACCGAGAATATTTGGCCATTCACATCAGTCCTTGCCACCAGCGGAACTTACAATGTATGCTACCACATGCTCACACACATACCCACTAGGGGTAATTTTGTTGGGAGCCAATTAACCTGCCAGTATATTTTTGGAGTGTGGGAGGAAACCGAAGTACCCGGAGGAAACCCACGCAAGCACAGGGAGAATAAACAAACTGCACACAGTTAGGGCCGTATTGGGAATCGAACCCAATGAAGCTCGCCACTGCAGCCTCTCCCAACATACCGATAGGCGGCCTTGAGCCACCGGTATTATTAACCCCTCCCTTGACCACCAGAGTAGTCGGGCACTAGGCCTGTGGGGCATGTTATGCAGGAAGCAAGCCTGTGTCGCTGATAAGGTGGCCTGAACACTAGGCCCAGGTCATTATTTGTGCCCAAAGTAGGCAGGCCCAAGAGCCTTTAGCCCCATTAAGTAAAGAGAGTATGGGCATTAGGCCCAAGTCCCTTCTTTGTGTCCTCCAGTAGACAGGCCAGTGGCCTGAGCCCCTGTAAAGTGCCCCTGGGCATTAGGCCGATGGCACTATATATCTAAACAGGCAGGCCTGAGCCCTTATAAGTGATTTGGGTATTAGCCCCAGGTAGGGCAGGCGTTAGGCCCAAGCTCCAGTTATCGTTTAAGATAACGAACCCCAGATAGGTGGGTCTGTGCCAACAAGTTTTCAGCCTGGGCATTAAGTCCAGGCTTTAAATTGCTCTCACTGGTGGGCCTGGGCATTAGACTGAGGCCTGACAATGCCCCCTTCTGTCATTAGAGGTCTGTCAAGGAAAGTGGAGGACTCTCTGGCCCCCACTGTAAAAGCCTGTTTCCCCACCAGTGAGGAGGAGCTGGCCAGCTCTGCTTAGGCAGGATTCAAAGAGACAGTACCATGATTTATCCTTGTGTATTGTGTCTTTGTGAATGCTATATGCGTACAAATTTGTTAGAACAGACTGTTGAGTTGCACTAGAGCATACACACAGTTAAAGTTTGTTAGGCTGGTGAGTTGAGGGCCAGGCCGTTGTTGTTGTAGAAAGTGTAGTAGTGTGACACACTGTAGTTTAGGAGAAATGGGATTGAAATGCCGGTGGCTGTTTAGCTGGTTCAATTCCTGACAGCGGCTGCCCGACAGGATGAAGATCCCGATAGAGGCAGGTAAGTAACCTAACCTCCCCTGTCACCCCCCTAACCCTAAAACTCCCTTAGTAGTGCCTAACCCTAACCTCCCCCCAGGGGTGCCTAACCCTAACCCCCCTTACCGCTCCCTAAACCTAACCCTCCCAGGGGGTGCCTAACCCTAAGCTCTCCCTGGGAGTGCCTAACCCTCCCCCCTTGGGGTGCCTAATACTAACCCCCCCAAAAAAACTAACACTAACCCCGCTAACTACCCTAAATTTCTGTGCAGCCTGCTTTTGTGCACTTGGGGCTACCACTGCCCCCTCTCAAAGACACTGCTTCTAGACCACACTGCTCCCACTCACTGCTCATACTGTCACCTCTAGCAGCTCACTTTGCTCCTCCTTACACTGCTCTTCTTACACTGACTCCACTCACAGCTTACTGCCCCCTCATAGCTCACTACACATCCCCCCCGGCCTAATGCCCCCTCTAGATCACTGTCCCCTCCAGAACAAAGTTCCCCTTTCAGAGCTCACAGCCCCTTCATACTGCCCCCACTCATAGCTATGAATGTCTCCCTCACTGCTGCCCCTCTCCATGTTCCCCCTCACAGCTCAGTGCCCTGATCAACACTTACACTGTCCTCTTAACAGCTCGCATTGCTTCTCCTCACCTCTCACACTGCCTTACTTACCATGACCCCACTCACAACTTACTGCACCCCCTCACAGCTTACTGACCATACTCACAGGTTACTATCCCCCCTCCAGATCAAACTGCCCCCTCACAGCCCCCTTCACACTGCCCCCACTCATAGCTATGACTGTTAACCCTCACAGCCTACCCTGCTCCCTCTCACAATGCCTCAACTTACATCTAACTAATCCCCCCTCACCACTCACACTGCCCCCTCTCCAGATTACACTGCCAAAATACCCCCTACCCCTTGTCCCCTTCACATCTCCAGCACACTAACCTGCACACTTTGGTGCTGTCTCATCTCCTGCCGGCATCCTCATGTTGGGTAGCTACCCTCCACAGTCCGCATCTGGTTGGACTGACCGCTGCGCCGGCTGGAAAGTGAAGATGATAGCTGGCGCCCACGCTCGATCCTCCTCCTGGTCCTGTGTCTGATCATTTAGTCCCGTCTGCACTGCAGCACATGCTGGTGATGGCTTCCCTCTGTCCCAAAAGCTAGCGCAGCCAGTGTTAGACACTGAGCCTGAGCTGGCTTTCACTCAGAGGAGGCACTGGGACTCCCCTTGTCCTGAGAGAGGAGGGGGCGGGAGACACATCTTGGTCGACACAGTGGGAACTGACCCGATGTCCCGGTGGTGGCCCAATACATCCCTGGCCCTGTTCGTCCCTCTGAAACTGCCTGGGTGCAGGGGAGGTCAGGTGGCCCACAGAGGCAGGCCGGAGATAAAAAGTCCCGTGGGCCGCAGCCGCCATCTGCACCACGTATAAGAAGGATTTTTATTTTTTTTTAGACGGTTCAGCGGCGCCCTCCAGGGAGCCTGGCGCTCTAGGCAGCTGCCTAATGGTAGTGCCAGCCCTGCCTAGACCTCCTTATTTGTATCCGAGTTCAGGCTGCATACCAGGACCGTCTGTTATCCAGCGGCCTGAAGGTGAGAAGATGCGATGCAAGGTAAGCCACGGAACTACACCTGCACAGCAACAGGCAATACCATGCACCACACGCCCCTCTTACATGTACATAGATGCAGTCGCTACGGCATTTGCATCCATCACTGAATCAGGGCCAGATATATTACCAGCACAGCTATGATAAAATAACAACACAAGGAGCACATACTGACTATGTTACAAATGGTAATGCCAGAAAACAGCTTGGGGTCTCTCCACGGGTGGTCCAAAGTGAGACCCCCTACCCGAATGCATAACTAGAGTTCAGACACTTAGACCAGATATTTTCAAATTTCAGCACAGTTGTTACCATTATACACAAATCTCTCTCACAATAGGAAGCGGTATGAAATACCGGCTGACGCATGGCCGGCAGTTCGATTCCCGGCAGCGTCAGTCCGACAGCTGCAGAGATCCCGGCAGCGGCAGCCCGACAGCGCTGGAAATCCCGATCGTCCCTAGGTAAGTACAAACTAACCTAACACCCGTAACCCTAACCCTCCTTAGGGGTGCCTAACCCTAACCTCACCCCCTGTGCCTAACCCTAATCCCCCTCAAAGTGCCTAACCCTGCTTCTCCTAGCCTAACCCTAACCCTCCCGTGGGGGTGCCTAACCCTAAGTCCTCCCCGGGTGCCCTAAACCTAACCCTCCCCCCCTGCGGCTGTCGGCTCGCGGCACCCGGCATCCCTTCGATCGGGATGCCGGGCGCCAGTCTCCCGGTGTCGGAGAAATGACAGGCGTCTAGATTTAGACGCCTGTCATTTAACCCTCGCCAGGATAAAGCAATCGGGAAGCCGGCTGTCAGGCTTACGTCAGCCGGATCCCGATTGAATACCGTTTAATTAAGTCCCCAAATCCCGGCCCTTCATCAGTCATGCAACATCTAGCAATGCATACATTAGCCAGCATGAATTCATTACATGTACTGTGGCATGGATTTATTAACTGCTGTTTTTTGTTTAACCCTACACCCCCTTCCCCCCACACACACTAATTTTAATCTTATAAACTTCTCCAGCACTGATGTGCAATGCAAAAATTAAAGAGGGGGGGTTCATGAGGTAAATGTGCTGCACTAGATTTAGCTAGGCCTTACCATATTTTACCATATTTTTTATGTCACATCTCCATAAACCACAGCCACCAAATGGCACTCATACTACACAGCCCTAAGCCACCTTTCTAAGTTGTTAGAATTCTAACCATCATTATATGCAGCTCTGATTTGTATAGTAAACCCTATTTATACAGTTTAGCCAGTATACAATGGGCCATATTTAACTAGTATACAATGGTGAATGCAAAATGGTTGTTGCAGTCCAATAGAGGAAAGGCAACCAGGATAGCTAGCAATGACAGTCCTAGTAAATTCAACAGAAGTCTGTGCCCTCCTCTAAAATGTGTAGCATGCCAGTGTGTACAGTTCCTTCTAGTGAGCAGAGCACACCTGAGAACCACCGAGTATCTGATTCAGGGTCTGATTCAGCACGGATCGCAATTGTGATCGCAGCTGTGTAATCGCACGCAATGAAGCTGCAAAAATATTCTATTGTCTGCCACCGCTCAGCCAGCATAGAGATGCCCACTACTGCTTTTTCACATCTGTAACACCTCGCAGTCCTGCGTATACATCGATAACATCAGCCCGTCAGGCACAATTACAGCACGTCTGACCTGTCTCAGAAATTGTAAGTCTCATCGCGCGCAGTGTACTCAAGCTGCAATCACAGTGGCTAAGTTATGCCCGCCCATGCAATGGCGTTCAAACAGACAGGCACGCCTGCATTTCTGCAACCACTCTCACGTCACCACCCCCAAACGCTCACGTTCTGTCACTCACTCTGTGTTGGATCCCTGTCTGCAGGTGTAATCGCAGTGCAATCTCCGCACACGCGCTGTGTGGTGCATAGGATTGCGCTGTACGCAACAATCTGCTTATCTGCGTACATGGTTGCAATTGCGATCTGTGTCAATTCAGTCCCACAGCCCTGATATGTATTATGTTTCTTTGTACACCACAGGTGTTGCTTTCATTTGTGAGAAATTAGGAAGTCTTCATTCTCCTGTACCTGGCGTCATCTAGAGAAAATGCTGATACATGTCTCTAAGCCTTTTTTTCCTTTAGAATTCTGTTGAATGGACACATTTTAGGAGCATATTCATAAGAAATTATGTGTATTCATTTATTTTTAATAATTTCAGTTTTTTCATCCTTTTTAATTGAACAACATATGGAACAATATTTTAATAAAAGTTATATATTATTTTATTTTGTGTGCAGAACTTAATGCCTCTCCTTGAATTTAAGTATTTGGGCCTGATTCAGATGGCGATGTTCACGCGATTTTTTGCGTGTGTGTATCCCTAAAAAGTCGCTCAGCGCAGGCGTTACACAGAAGGTGCTGTTGTGATAGAGATGCGCTCTATCAGAGATGGCTTGGAAAAGTGCTGGGCATACCTGTGCGGTGGCTAAGCAGTCGAACGGAGATGGGTGTGTTATGGGAGTGTGGCGGGTGTCGATGAACTAGTGTTTGCATACTCAGACACCCAATCATTCACTTTGATACTAAACTCAGACGGTATATCTGCACCTACCGTAGGACTGGTGCACGTTTCCATGGTGCGACTGATGGTGACGTATAAAGACGCACCAGCTGGTATTACAGCGTGTACGGATGCTGAAAGTGGACATCTCAGTCTTCGCACATTCATACACACGGAATGGGTTCGATTCCCGTCAGCGGCAGCCCGACAGGAGCAGAGTGCGACGCAGCAGAAGCCCGACAGCGCTGGAAATCCCGATCGTGGATAGGTAAGTATCCACTAACCTAACCCCCCTAACCCTAACCCTCCTTAGGAGTGCCTAACTCTAACTTCCCCCCCAAGTGCCTAACCCTAATCCCCCCTCTAAGTGCCTAACCCTAACCACCCCCTTCCCCGCTACCTAAACCTAAGTCCCACGGGGGTGCCTAACCCTAACCCTCCCTCCCCCTAGCCTAACCCTCCCAGGGGGGTGCCTAACCCTAAGTCCCCCCCGGGAGCCCTAAACCTAACCCTCCCACCCCGCGGCTGTCCGCTCGCAGCGCCCGGCATCACTACAATCATGATGCCGGGCGCCGGTCTCCCGGCATCAGGGAAATGCAGGCGTCTACATCTAGACGCCCGGCATTTCACCCTTGCCGGGATAAGACAGTCGGGAAGCCGGCTGCCGGTATATAGTCAGTCGGCTTCCCGATTGCTTCCCATACACACAGATGTACACCAGGGAAGGGTAGCGGCATTGGCATAAAGTCTCAGACGGGTGACCTCCAAAAGACATGGCTGCGTCTGCGTCCACCTCTGAATCAGCCTTTTGTGTCTATGTAGCACCCCCTTATTCGAACTAACAATTTAGTTTACAATATTTAAATAAACTAAAACATATATTTATCTAAAGGTTTTTTTACTCCATCAAATCCAGAGTTCTGGCTGACATTATATATTATATATGCCAGTGCAGAAGGCATCCCTGGCTCTAATCTCTCATTATTTTAAGATCATGTTACCATTGGTTGAAAACTAGAATTTCTTTTGTTTTCGTGAATTTACATTTTAACTATTGATCATGTGACATAAGTCGCCTCCTCCGGTCAGCACATGTAATTATGGGATGTAGTCAGGAAGCTGACGGTCTAAATGCCAACTGTCTAATCCCGGCAAGGCACTAATGATGGGCGTCGAAATCCTGATTCCTCTCATTAGACCTACGCCGGGATTCTGAACGAAGATAAGCTGGGCATGGACAGCCACGGGGGGAGGGGGGGGGGGGGGGGAAGGGGTGTGAGGGTTCGGTTTTAGGGCTTCCAGGGGGACTTAGAGCTAGGCACCCCCCACCGGGAGGGTTAGGTTTAGGCTATGGAAAAGGGGGGTTAGGGTTAGGCACCCCCCAGGGAGACTTAGGTTTAGGCTGCGGGGAAGGGGGGTTAGGTTTAGGCAATTAGAGGAGGGTTAGGCTTAGGCACTAAAGGAGGCGGTAATACTACTACACCCGTTATTATACATGATTATTCCCTGCTTTATAACTCTTAATAATGTTATGCAATCCTGTGCTTATTTAGTTTCTTAACATTCTGCAGATGACACTACTATACATTAATGTCACAAAGCAGAGTTATGTATCATGTACAAATACCTGGTATAATGTCTTGCACACCATTCCTCTGCTCATAGCTAGTCATCCAGTCCCAGCAGGTTTCTGTATAGGAACGTATCTGCTCCAATATGTGAAGGACTCTCATCTCCTTTTTGGCCTGTCCCTCATCTGGTTGTGAGAAGATGACATTATGAAGTGTTGCATTTGCTCGGATTCGGGCATCCTTGAAGCCCTGGGATTCGTGCGTCCTTACATCCCGTTCCGTCTCATGCAGGATCTGAAGCAACAGTGGAAGGCAACCAGATCTGCGCATGGCCTGACAACTGTCCTGTGAGCTGGACATGGCCAGCAGAGTGCGTGACATGTCATCCTTATCACGTGTGGCCAACATGGACAGAAGCCAGAATACAACCTCAACCTGTGGGAAACCGTTGATATCAGTGTCGTATTGCTTTATAACCATAGCATTAATAGGTCATCATTCTGTACGCTAATATATCATCACTGTGCGTACAGGCAAAGGACCTGATTCAGACCTACTCGCTAGCAAGCGATCGCTCGTTGCAGACTAATGTGCGCATGCGTATACTTCGCAGTGCCCGTGCGGAAACTAGTACAAGAAATCGGGATGCGCTCGCTCACCTTGCAAAGACAGCCCAGTGGAATGAGTGACAGGAGAGGCCGTTTGTGGGTGGTAACAGTAGTAACAGGGGAGTGGAGTTGCGAACGCAGGCATGCCTGAGTGTTTTAATGCCATTTCAGAGGCGTGCATAATTAACAGGCAGCGTCATAGTACACGTCACCTGGTTGAGCTATACACTGAAGTGCTCGCAGTGCTTGCGGTAGGGTACAGTCAACCACAAGCAATGCGGTCAGATCCGATGGAACCTGATGTACAGATGGTTGTATATACTTCCTGGAGATGACGTTCGCTAGTGGGCAGCTAAAGACAGGCTGGTTGGCGTCTGTAAACACAAAGTGATCGCACGCCAAGACATAGTGGGCGTGCTTATGCCTTGCCGTGCGAGCTCCTGCCTTGACGTCACTTAGCTGAATTTCCATACGCTGGGAGCGAGTGGCCGCATCTAGCGAGCGGGTCTGAATCAGGCCTAAAGTCTTATGAGGTATCTTTAAACCTTTTTTTGAATCACTTTGTTTCCTAATGTTACAACCAACATCATTCTTACACAATTACCTTGTTTTCCTGATGGCCTGAGTTGTCCTCTGGTTGTGATATATTCTCTGCCATTATTTTTTCTGCAGGTTCAAGACTTGCACTGGCCTGGGAACATGATATCCTTAATTTTAATTATTTATTGACATTTATTTATAAATATTATTTAGTTATTCAAACTAAAAGTTTTCAGAGATTGACTCTGATAGCTGACCCATCTTCAGATGACATTAGCTAGCTCTTACCTATTGGAAGATGGTCCAGAGTGCAGAAAGGAATCCATTTGATCCCTCTGTCTCCTCTGGCTCTCAGTGCGCATGTAACACTGACATTTAAGAAGCTTTCATCACCATCATTAGTGGCAAAAGCGTAACTTTTAGAAATCGCTGTGACAGCTGCTTATCGCAGTGAGTAGTGACAATAAGGAACAAAAGTTTTTGGGGCATTTATCACAATTTTAATAAATATGCCCAAATAAATGGGAGCAGTATAAAGAGAGTATGTATGCATATATGATACGTAGGAATGAGGCTTGTGGGGTAGGAGCAGGGGTAATCAGATATAAGCAGTTGCCAGTATTAATTGGCTCCAAGTGCCTATTGTAAACTGTACCAGTCCAATACCAGGGGAGTACAAAAGGACAGAAGACATGAAAAACTACAAATCATAATATATACTAAAACTGGGACTGGAACAAATCTGATGGTGACGGTGCTGTGAGCCTGTGGGTTGGATGGAGTATTAATCGTGCGTGCACATAGTTATAATATAACTAATAAATATAAGTCCGGCTTTGTATGCACACAGACTTGGACAGCACTGCTATAGAGTGTAACCTTGCAGGGAAGCTTTTACCTCTGTAGTTTGTTCCCTGTGTCCTGTTCTCTGCATTTCTTCCAACTGCTGCTCAATCTGCTCTAGACGAGATGCCCGAATCTGATGAGATAGGAGACAGATCACAATCAATAAGTTCTCAAATTATATACATCATGGCCATGATTAAAGTTTCTCTGTTCAAAGCTGGCTGTAGTTCTTCTAACTAATAGGTGGAATGACACCACATTTAGTATACTATTCAAGGCATGGGGAGAAGGATTCTGTGAAAAAAAAATAGTTTTAATATCTGCTGATAGGAGAAAATATAGTGCCGTGCAAGGTAAAATGAGATGGAAATAAAGGAGAAAAACATCTAACATAGTAAACAGTGTAATATATTTACTAATCGAATCACTATCTGCTAAGCAGATGTGCTGCATGTTTAGTTGTATGAATGCACTTATTTGCCTCATTTACACTGGTATATGTCCATATCCTACTTTATGCAACTACTCTTATATAATAGGGATGCTGTTGCGGGATTGCAGGCGCACATGACAAAACGCATAGTGAAAATACTAAAAACATGACTTGATATTTATTAAACATTTTCACAGTTTACAGAATAAAGAAAGTAACAAATAACACAAATAGAATTACAAACATAAAAATAGAAAGGAGTATTGTGGTGTAACCAATCAACAGCTGTAGTCTCCACTCTCTCACTGCCCGATGTGCCGCTGTGGCTGTGCTGCTATACAGGTAAGGCCAGCGGTAGTAGGGCAGAGCAGTGGGGGTGGTCACTGTGTCGGGCCCCCACTGGGTCTCTCCAAATGGCCCAGGTAAGTAGTACCCTCCCCCCTCTCTGCGACCCTTGTCCTTTCAGCAAAAGTGTAGTGAGAATAAGCTGAAAACAGTAGACTACGATTAGACCTGTCTCTAAAGGTGCCCATACACGGTGTGATTTTTTTTTTACACAATTTGGCCAATTTCGATAATTCGTAATGACCAATTGTGTAAAAAGTGGTATTCCAGTACAATTGCGATGCGCGTCCCCGGCGTCGTATATCGGCATCGTAGATCAACTGAACCTGCAGTAAGATTTCGACCTATTGTGTACGATGTGACAAACATCGTACGGTGTTTGTGCACATCATGCACGATAGCGATGCATGTAGCACGGACCAGGGAGATCCGTGCTACAGGCATGGACACAGAAGCACTGTCATTGACACAGAGCACGGACGGGTCAGTGAGACCCGGTTGTGTTGCTGCGGTAAAAAAAAAAAATGGTGGGAACCGTTCATTGGCTGAGAGGCGGAAAGCTCATCCCTCTCAGCCAATGAGCGCTCAGTGGCAGGGTTTCCATAGTGATACCCTGCTGCTGAGCTTTTCATTCAGGAAGTACCATCCTTACGGTACTAAAGTCTGGTTACTCGCGTATTTTCATGTTTTTGTTTTGCCAAGACCCCATGGGTTGCTTACTTTGGAATGAAAAGGACCTGAACTTCGCATAGGAGATGGTGATTATGGACATTTTCTTTCTTTTTACAGGTACCCTATGGATTCTACTGGAGAAGGGGACCGATGGGCTACATAGGTGAGTATGTGTACATGTGTGAGTGCATGTATGTTTAATAAACTTCTACTTTGTACGATTTGTGTCCTATTTTATTTTAATATTGCTTTTGCTGTGGAACTACAAGTACCAGCGAGCCCGTAATGCCCCGCATGCTGGTACTTGTGGTTCTCCAAGTACCAGTATGGGGGGGAAGCTTGCTGGGATCTGTAGTTCCACAGCAAAAGACAATATTTTTAACTATTTGAAATGCACTACACTACACTATCAACCCGGCACCTACTGCCCCAGGGGTGGCGGGGATAGCCCTGGACTATCAGCCTAGGCCTGGGGTGCCCTGGAGAGGGGGACCCCTTTATTGGCGGGGTCCCCAGCTCCCCAGAGATCTCCGGCCTGGGCTGACTAGTGGTCAGGGTTAATGCTTCAGCTGGGGAGCCCGGTGAAAGGGCTCCCCTGGCTGTGGTATTAGCCCCCGGCTAAAAGTCTTGTGCTGGTTTTGGATAATACAGGGGAACCCTACTCATTTTTTCCCCCCTGTATTTCCAGAACCAGGACCGTATCAGAGCCCAGTTCTGGTTGTGCAAAGTACGGGGGACCCCTATGTCATTTGTCCCTCGTATTCTGGTAACCAGGGCTGGTTCTGACTAGCCTGGTGCTGGTTGTGCTTAAGTACAAGGGACCCCTACGTCGTTTGTCCCCTGTATTTAAGCACAACCAGCACTGGGTCACTAAAAGCCCGGGGCTGGTTGCTCTTTTTGTTTCGGGGGGGGAACGCCATTTTATTTATTCATTTTTTTACAGAGTTTTTTTTGACTGCAGCAGCACAGACTGGTCTCACTGACCCGTCCGTGCTCTGTGTCAATGTCACAGATGCAAGTAGTATGGATCTCCTGGTCGGTGCGTGCATCTGTGTCATTGAAATAAACAGCAGCACAGACGGGTCTCCCTGACCCGTCCGTGCTTCTGTGTCACTGACACAGATGCATGTAGCACGGATCTCCATGGTCCGTGCTAAATGCATCTGTGTCATATTGCACTCGATCTCTTGATTATGCACCCACTGTACCAACATAAATATGCTTTAAAACTATCCCAAACAATTGGTAATGAGGCCATCCTAATATTGTCAGAGAATAAACCACCCCAGATCGCCTCCAGCTCAGAGCCAGCCCCCATCTACAGTAACCAGAATGGATGCAGTTTCCAAAATACCTTAACTTTCTGTCAGGCTAGGCCCAAATCCAGGGTTAGGAATTACCTCTACATTTGTAATCGACTGTACGCACTGAAGGCAGCAAGCCGTGGGAGACAAGGGCCAGGTCAATCCTTGAAAAAGAGTGATAGGAATGAGAGAAACAAGAGTACTGTTTCAAACTCAGATGTTTAACTATTCAGGGTTCCACCAGGCCCAGGTCTGCCACAAAAGAAGCAAACATGTCCAAGTAAGGGTCTATAACAGTGTTAAAATCCCCTGAACACAACACTAGAATGCCAGGGGAAAGGGTAACAAATTCAGCAACTCTCTTGAGAACATCATGAGAATATGGGGGAGGTATGTATAGTGCCCTAAACCAAAGTCCAACACAAAACAGACAGATTTTCCAGAGGACAGATACACCTCTAAAGGAGGTGGTATGAGAAGCATGTTAAATCCAACCAACCCATGGTCTCTTGAGAGATAAAAGTCTGCCACCCACTAAATGAGTCTGTTATACAAATAATACCTGAACTATAGTGCCAAACTTGTTTAAGGACTAAAGAGCATTTTAACCTGTCGTTTTACCCCCTGATGTTCCACATCAGTACCTAAAGCAGTTGTGCAGACATGGATTATACAAATTATCGACTGAACAACAAGAGACAACCCATTCCAGACCCACCAAGGTACCATGCATATGAAAACTCCTAGCAAACTGGCAAGTGCATAAATACCCCCAAACTCTTGGTATAAGAGGCCACTGCCTCCCGGGAACCACTGCAACACCACATTAGCAAAAACATACAAGATAAAAAAAATGCATAAATAAAAGGACAAAATATAAAGAACCTAAAAAAAAAAGAGAGGTAACCCAACTATCCCCCTCCCCTTGTACCAAATCCCAAACTAGGCATGCTTTGATACTCCACATTCGATAATTTTCCTGTATACTGGACATCCGGGAGGCCAGTCTCAACTTGCATTTTAAGAAGACAGTGAGAGTCCTCTAGGGTGGAAATGGGAGTATCAGCTTCACCAACACGCTCGCAGACTTTTTGCAAATCCTGACGTTGATGGGATGAACCCGACTGCACCTCCCCTATTTTTGCTGTAACCCGCTTCACGCTGCTATTAACTGCATCAAGTACCTGTTGCAGGGTGATTTCAGGTGGAGGTTTTGGACAACATTGTGCGCTGCTTGTAAGGAAGATGGAGTAGGACCCTCCGCAGGCACCAGAGGGGTAGATGAACGGACAGAACGTTCCAGTTTAGCAGCGGCTGTAGTGTGGGATGTCCTCCCCATAATGTAGGATGACATTAATAATGACAGTGAGGGGAACACTGGAAACTGTGTGCTAGGACCTATGGCCTGAAGAGTGTCAACAACTCAGTTGGAGGTACTGTTTTGAGGAGTCGGGAACAGGTGAGAGAACACTAACCTATGAGTGTTTGCCACAGCTGCCCAGGGAATCGGTATGAATTACCGGCGGACGCAAGTGCGGCGGTTCAAATCCCGACAGCGGCTGGCCGACATGGCTGAAAATCCAGATCGTCCCAAGGTAAGTATTAACTAACCTAACCTCCCCCCCCTAACCCTCCTCAGGGGTGCCTAACCTTCCCCCAGAGCCTAAACCTAACCCCCCCTTCCCCGCCGCCTAAACCTAAGTCCCCCGCGGGGGTGCCTAGCCCTCCCTTCCCCTTGCCTAACCCTAACCTCTCGGGGGGGTGCCTAACCCTAAGTCCCCCCCCAGCGGCTGTCCACGGCGGCGCCCGGCATCCCTTCGATCGGGATGCCGGGCGCCGGTCTCCCGGCGTCTGTAAAATGACAGGTGTCTAGATTTAGACGCCTATCACTTAACCCTCGCTGGGATAAAGCAGTTGGGAAGCCGGCTGTCAGGATTACGTCCGCCGGCTTCCCGACTGCGTACCCTGCCTAGGCATGGCTGCCACCCTGGAAAGGAATTATTCTTGTATATCTAACCTGTAATTTCTCCTGCACATAGTAAGTGACAACACCCAAAATAACATGAGTGGTCAGGCTTGAGTTAATGGAGTGTTTATTAATTTTTTATGATAATTTCCTTTTCAGCAACACAACACTCACATTTCTGGATATAGTACATAGCTTTCAGAAAGCTGTATGCAGTACATTTTAAAAGCTCCTACATTGAAATGAGACAAATGGGTTTGGGTTATGCTTGTTTTCTAGCTCTATATTTTTAGTGGATGTTGTCTCCAGTTATCAGAGGCTTCTACACATGTCATATACAGCATATTCCTACTGTAGCAGAACCTTGTACCAATGTTGGGCTCAGAAGGAATGGGACTCCAACATTCCCTTCCTTTTTGAACAGTAGATGTTGCATGGGCGGCGATAATTAATGAGCACCAAGTTTTGCAATTCAACTGTTCTGGGTGCTCATTAATTATTGCCTTCCTTACGCCCTATTAGAATGGGTTTAGTCGTGTGGAACGACTTAACCCCTCTAAAGTCCTTGCACATTTTTGCTAGCATCCCCCTGAGGTTGCAAGCAGAAATGGCGGTGCAGGCGGCTATTACACTCAGATGGAGAAACAATTGAAGTGCTCTGTTGGGTGCCTTAAAAAAATAGCCGCTGGCTATACAATTGTAGAGTGGTGCACATTGGAGCAATAGAGAGTTCAGGGCAGCTGCTCCAGTATAGAACGTGGGCATAGAGGAAGGAAACAATGGACAGGGAATATGGTGAGATGTGTCCCTTCCTAGATACTTTGGATGACTCCTGGTAATTTGGCTTTAGGACATTACAGGGCCCAGGGCACAAATACGTTAATTACTCCTGAGAGACATAGGGGAAGTTGTATTAAACGGCGATATGGGGGAGTTTATCTCTTATACCACACCTGACAGTACAGCATAATGTATCAGGCTACTGGTCATATATCCCTAATATATTTCATCTATTGTATTTGCGCAAGCAGGCACGCGGCTTGACGTCCCCTTACTGAGTCAAGGAAACATTGGAACAAAGCAGGAAATTGTATTATTAATGTTTTAAATGGTTTATAGCTGGTCATGGTTTATATTTATCTCACACTATGAGTTCCTACCTGTGCTCTCTGCACCATCTCATCTGCTGTACCAAATCTTTCCTCTAACACGCAGCGCAGATGCTCGGACTCAAACTCCAGCTGTTGTCGGATAAGATCAATCTGCATTGAGAACTGAAACAGAATAAATGACTATCAAGTAAGGCAAAGGAACAGGTTGTGGAAATGAGAGATAGTAATAGTGTGGTGGATGACAAATAGTGCAATAGATACACAGAGCATATGACCTTCAGGTTTTCTACTTTAAAGGTCTCGGAGCATCTCACCGTCTCCACCTGCGGCAGTTCCTCCAAGCGCTTGGACAGACTTTGAAGCTGGGAGTAATACCAGAGTTTTTCTTTTTCTTCCTTATCAATCTCTCCCAACAACAGAGATCTATCAAGATAAATGTTTCATATAATTTCATTGGGATCAATCAGATTTTTTTGGGGTGATCATCAAGGCTAATCTGTTTATTCAATTACCAAATCTGGCATACAGAATATTAACCATCCAAATTGGATGAATAATAACCCATAAAGTGATTATCATATTATCTTAGCAACAAACCAGATCATTGCCGTGTGGCCCACCACATGTGGGGCCAAATTGGACATAAATCCTGTTGTATGCTGCCCAGGGCAGGTAAGTCACCACTGGGCCACCAGGGACGATATGTCGACATTCTGATATATCAACATTTCACCACTATCTACATATTGGCTGTCACCATGTCATACCACCTCACTCTGCAGCACCTACACTATTTACTGAAGTCTTTATGTTAATCCTCATCACCTGAACCATTCCTTAATTTGTGCTGCTAACACTTGGCATTTTCTTACCTTTCCCTGTCCAGTTCTGCTTTTAATATTCCATTGGAACGACTCTCTCCCCTTCCTTTCTTCTGAGGAGTATCAGATTGCAGTGATGGCGTTCCAGAAGCCCGACCCAAGCCCACAGAGGCATCGGGAGGACCAATGGCTGAAGATGCATACTGGTTATACAGTCCAGGGATATCACCTTGCAGGGCTGTAACACAATGGATATCATGGGGTCAGCATAGATTAAAGTGGACCTATCATTAGACATATTCATAGAATCACATTGGAGAAACATTTAGCTAACTAACTTTGTCATAAAACATAAATGAATGTTTGGTGCTGCATTTGACTATACTATCCTTTAATAGACTGCCAATGGCTTTCGGAAGGGACTGTCTAGCAAAGAGGAACAGGGAGGCAGGTAAAAAGTAAATAACCAAAAAGAAAGCCATTTTGGAGCATTGTATAATGTATAATAAATAATAAATGCAGCAGGACTACTTGGATCTTTACAAAGTGGACATATTGTTTTGTGTTATTTCCCTCACCTTTCATCTGGTCAAATACATCAGAATGCCCTGCTGATGTGCCCACATCCTGTTCAAGTTTTCCCTGAAGATGCTTCAGAACCTCCTGTGATCAAGAGATAATGAATACATTATGCATTTGTTGCATGTATGTGTCTTGTGCTCAGATAGAAGGCCCTACAGTGTACCCCAATACCCTGTGTCACTATCATTAGCCATAGGGAGCATACTGCTACACGCCACCAGGGCTTATGCACTAATACAAGCCAGCGCACTACAATGCCCAGCATACCCTATACAATCCAGGCTGTATCTGGCACCATACTTGCAAGCTGTACCTGTGATTAGCCCTGTGTCCAGCGCCACCTGTTTTCCTACCTGGTTAAGTTACTTGTTGCAAGGCCGCAAAAGGGCTTAACAGCACCCTGTGCCAGCCCCGCCCCCTTTGTGCATGATGTCATGATGCTGTGCATAGGGGACAGGGGCCTCCAGCACCCAGAAGTGCAGCAGTGCCTGGAGCATCTTCAAGACGCTCCGGGCAGCTGTACACATGACAGGGTGTCTGCCTGTAGCGTCCAAAGTATACTGTGATACTGGCTGTAGGGTGCTGTTCCAGTAAGGGCCGTGGGGCAGAGACGGTGATGCCCACCGAGCCCTGCGCTCTGTGTGGCAGCACTGGTCGCACATCCCTAGTTACTGCCCTGACCTGTTGTATGGACTAATTGCTACTCGCACATCCACTGCGCATCCAGCACAGGGTTGGTGCCGGGCTGGAGAGGCGCTGCCACAGTCTTCACCATTTGCCCAGCGCTCGCTGAAATTTTGTTACCATTGGCGGCTCCTTCCCTGCAGCCGGAGACTGGAGCTCTCTCCTGAGCTCCGCCATCTGGCTCCCACAGTGTGTGAAAAAAAGCAGTACATCTGTATGCTCATGATAATAGTGAGAAGCGCAATTGGTAATAATAATGGGATGGCGTGACTGTATGAAACATAAAAAGGTCTGGCATACATCATACATCCAACCTGTATAAAAGTATTTTTTATTTGATACAGATAAGACACTGTAGTATTACAGTGTCTTATTAGTATTACATTAGATAATTTGTAATTTGCTTATCGATACTAATTCAGTGGTTGTGGAAAAAGCAATATTCTCCCACTAAGTGGTCGCTAATAGTAACATTATCTTTTATTATAAAAAAATTGTTCAGCATTGTTGTAAATTTGTAAGATAAGACAGTCTACTCCACATTTACCAGCCACCACAAACCCCTTCCCTGCTGGTCTAGTAAGTCTGTTTATACAGAAGACTGATATTAGTGTCATGCTATGCCTGGCCATGGTAATTATGCAAATTGCTCTTTTAACGGATTTCACAAGGTTTTTCTTCTCATTGTCTGTTGCAAAAACACCAATTACAATGCACTGATAAACCGTATGCTAAAAGCAGCACACATATGGTGAACTAGGTTATCTGAATAAATCCTGCAATGAGCAAGGACCACTGCATCATTGTCTGGTGCTGTGTCCTTTTATTTGTGTGCTTATATAGATTTATTTTCTCCAGAACCATATTTATACTATGTTAGTTGTGTCTCATATTATTCTTGCAATGCCTTTCATCTTCCCTCCATTGTTTTTTACTATTTTGCTCTCTTTCTGTATAGCATTCCATTGACTTTCCCAGTACATACTTTCTTCCACCCTCACCTTCATGTCTGATGTGTCATGCTCTAGGCGGCTCAGCTGGCTGCTGTTATCCTGCAGCTCCCTCCTAAGGTGAGAATTCTCCTTCTTCAGGTCCTCTACCTGACGGACCAGCTGATCATAGGAGGCAGGAGAGCCAACCAATCCAATTCTGGCACATACCTGATTGGGTTACATCAATTACTCAACCTTGTATATAATGATTGTTAAACATACATAAACACTGTTATGTGTGAAAATACCGTCACCAAGCATGCTGACAACATGGTAAAACATTTCTTTTCATCAGATATGAGGTTATCATTGTTTTCCATACATTTTTTATTCAGGGATGAATGACTACTATGAAGATCAGTAACAGTGCAGAGGCAAATAATTTAGTAACTGCCTCTGGCAGAGAATGTGTTATTCACTGCAGGTCTCTACTAGAGTTAAAATAAATGATTTCTATAGCAGTACATCTGTGATGTCACTGTCTGTGAGTACAGAACTCAAGTCGACCCCATTTATGTAAATGGTGAATCAAGTCAACCAATCACTGTAACAGGCATGGAAAAAAAATATCATGGCAACAACCAATCCCGATCCACTGATCTGATCTCTGGCAGTAGATGAGAAAGATGTATTTTGTATCTAGGTAGCAAATTGCAATAGGAAGAACAGGGCTAGTTCAGGAATTTGAGCTCCGTTCAGATTTAAAAATATTATTCCAGACATTTATTGTATCATTCTTATAAATACAAAGGAACAATATACATTATAGTGCTGCATTAAGTCCCACAGAGACCCATCTGTAAATTCATACATCTAGATTAAACCTTGCAAAACATAATAGGCCCAAATATCCTTCTGGTTTGAATTTCATTAATCAATCTAAATATTAAACACCAACAACTTAATAGTAAAGATTAAATACACAAATCACCATCATACACATATATAAAGGATCTATTTAATAGATGTGATATATATCACATCGGTGTACAGACTAGTCTCAGAGACTTGATGGATCATTTGGGAAGAAAAGAGGCTCTTTCTGATAATTTGCCTGGACTAAATTGGATCGGACTCTTGCGCAAATTACATCTCATTGAAACATCTGAGAGATCTCTCCAAACTGAGGGCCTGATTCATTATTGTGATCGCAGCTGCGATTATGCATGCAGACCGCTGCGAAAATAAGTAAATGAATGTTGCATGCCGTTGCATAGCCAGCATAGAGACGCCCACTACCGCTATCTCACATCCGTAATACCTTGTAGTCCTGCCTATACATCAGGAACATCGAGTAACATTGGCCCCTCACGCACAATTACAACAGGTCTGACCTTACTTAGGAATTGCTAACCTCATCTTACGCAGTGAGTACACAACCTGCGTATGCCGCGCAGTGGCTAATTTATGCACGCCCATGCAACGGCGTCCAAATAGACAGACACACCTGTGTTTCTCCTACCTCTCCCCCATCACCACCCCCAAATGCTCACGGTCTGTCAGTCACTCTGCGATGGATTCCTATCTGCGTAGGTGATCGCAGTGCGATCACAATGCAAACTCACGCACTCACAGTGCATAAGCATGCACGGTATGCACCATCGGCCGACCTGCGTACACTATTGCAGTTGCGATCCATAATGAATCATGCCCAGAGACTTGAGTGTCAACCCCCCCCCCCCCCCCCGAGACCTGGATTGTGTGTGACCATGGATATACCTCACACATACCTATATACACTAGGAGATCTCAAACCATTCACAGATCTTATTGGAACATGAAACATACATGATAGACCTAAACAAAACAGTTATCCAGCAAAACAGAGGTATTAGAGGTAGGTCACACAGAGAGTAACCATTACAAATGACCTGTGATACAGACATGTAAAAGTCTCATTATAAAGCAATGTGTGATAACTCACTTGCAGAACGTGAGGAATAACAACATGAAGGGAGCTGTGAGAAAAACTAGATGTGACAGACAGAAATAGATAAAACAGAGGCACACTGCTTCATTGTACATTACCTACAAGATTCTACCCAATACAAAACTTTATCCTACCCCTAATTGTCATAATACAATTAAGCAAGAGGTTTCAATATGTTTAATGGGTTCTGATTAATAGTGCTATTTTGTCTCGCAAATATGTTTGTTTTACTACTACATTTATAAAAGCATTCATCATGTATACTGTGATTCTATGTTATGCTTTGTGGTGTTTTCAGTTGTATTCAAAAGTTTGTTAATTTGTGGCCCCAGATCTATGAATAATTAAAAATATAGTTACAAAGCCCATTTTAAGAACTGCTGTCCTCATGTATCAAATAGGTTGCTTGCTTCCCTCCCCTAGATCTCCACTATCACCTGAAACTGGTAGCAAGATTACTCTATATATCTAAAGACACCCACTGCAATTTACACAACAGGAGGCCTCAATGTATAGAACATACATATTAATTCCTGCACTGATAACCGCCGTGGCTGCCTCCATTTAAGTGACTCAAACAGCGACCTGGAAGTTTTATTATAGGACCTTCACAGCTGAGGCTAGAAAATATATAAAACTTAAAAATCTTTAACAAAAATTTATACAATAATCTCTTATCCTCCAGTTATAATGTCAATAATAAGAAAAGCCAACTTGAGAGGAAGATCACACTCTACAACCAGAGCATAAACAGTTTAGTTTTATCACACAGTGAACTGAGAGACCTATGATGAATCCAGGGCTGCATAAATTCCAGGAATCAGATCGCCAATGTGCCTAATACAATTGCTGCTGACTTCTGCCATTCTGCAGAGGTTAAGGAATGCACAACACTAGTTCCTTAAAATATATTTGTCTCCTAGATTTTATCCCCTCAGGGGATGATTCAGCAGCGCACAACAGTCCGGAATCTACGCATGCACAGGACCCGTTCTGTGCATGTGCAGAACGGGTACTGTGTGATCGGAAGCAGAGCAGCAGAAGACTCACTGTCAGTGATTGACAGTCTGCTGCCACTTGGGGGCAGGGTGGGTGGTGACGACGGCCTCCTTTTCCCAAAATGGAGGCGTGTTGCCGGCGTTGGGGGTGAGGGAATAGGCCAGGGTCCCCGTCAGCAGATGGAGATTTCCTGGCCTTTTTTGGACATTTGTGATGGCCGGCCTGCTTAACCGCATGGTCACTCAGCCGGCCAAGGATCATGCAGATGTGGACGCAGCCCGGTCATTGATGCATGCAGGAGGAGTGACACTGCTGCATTAAATAATAGCAAGCACTGGATGCAAAGCTGCTTACTTACAGCTTTGCATTCTGGCCCTGATTCAGAGCCGGACGCTCTGACAGCTATAGCGAGCGGCCAAAATTATGGTCGCAATGGTCAAGAGCATCGCGACCATCGGGCTTGCGACAAGACCCTGCGGTAGGGTCTCGCTGCCGCAAGCCCAGGAGTGCTTTTGGCTCTATCAGACTAGTGATTTCAGTGGGGCCGGACCCATACGGTAGGCGTTCCCATGGGAACGCCTCCAACTGTGCAGCCACGCCCCTGGCACGCCCACCAAACGGGGCCTGCTGTCAATCACCATCGACAGCACGCCCCCTTTGGTGCGAGACCCTTAACGACGGCTTGGCTTGGCCGTCATTATTCCGGTCTCGCGCATGCACACGACGGAGCCGTCTCTGTCATGCGCACTTGGGCACCATCGACCCGCTTGCGAGCGCTCAGCGCTCGCGAGCGGGTCAGAATCAGGCCCTCTGTCCAGTGCTGAACCACCCCCTGAAACTTAAATTCTACATAATTGTGTCCACTCTTGAATTAAACAACCTAAGAAAACCACAAAGAAATTAAACAGATTTAATATTATTTAATATATACAGAAAAATTTGTATACAATGATTGGTTTATACCTTTTTGAAAGCCTTCATGAACAAGACCCTGAGGGCCACTCATACCATTAAAATACATAACCAAACATCTCTACAAAGTACAGCTGAATGTCTGTCTCCATGACCCAGCAGCTCTGCTCATGTGTGTGAGGTATTCAATTATGCAGTGAAACATATAAAAATCTCTGACAAGCCGTTGCTGACTGACCATCTGGGGCACATGCAGAAATTAATGAGTTCTTTAAATTAGCTGTTTATATGTAGAATCTAGAGGGACCGGCATCTGTATAAACAAATCACCATGGTCCTGGACTGTAACATGCAATTATGTAAATGACACACAAAGGCAACCATAAGCTCTTCTTTTGCATAAGCAAAAAGGAGACAGTGCGCTTATGCGTTGTGCGCTGCTTCAAAAGACAGCGATGTTTTCTATTTTACAACATTATCAGATACATTAGCCGTCTGCTAAATGTGTTGGTTACTGAGCATTAACATGAACAGCTAATAGCAGCGTTCCCTGGGCAGCTCTGACCAGCATAGAAAAGATGTGTCCCTGCCGGCAACAGAACAAGAAGCCCATTATACCAACAATAACTCAGCCACCACCCCTCTCTCTCACACACATCTCTCTATTCTCTGTAGCTGTACTATCCCAGGCCCCAGCCTGACAAATAAATATTAATATATTTATAGTGCATTCCATTACAGCCCATCCAGGGACTAGGAAAATGTAAGCTATGAAGAAACAGAGACAAAGGACAGCTAAATGTTTCAGCACTTTGGACAGGGCCTGAGAGGATGAAGAATATTCCAGTAAGAAGAATGTAACACTGTCCTCCATACACACCACTTACACATGCACTCTGCTGCAGCCGTTATATAATGGGCATTTACTGCAGAACAATAAGGACTATTAAATATATATATGTGAGATGGAAGTTCTGGTCTTCTCCATCACATCAGAGGCACATCAATCCATCACAATGACCATAGATATAGATAAATACCCATAGACTGTGCAGTACTGTATAATCTAGTAATAAATAATAATCTTACTTGTACAGCATTACTAACTGTATCAATATAGTCAAAGTAACCTAGATACATAGATTCTTATATATAATTAAACAGAGACTTGGATTAATGCCTCAAACCCCAAGGGGATTATAACTAAATTGCATTCTGGGGAAGTCAAAGGGTCAGAAGTGAGTGGAAGCAATACTGTCACTGCAAGGTCTTTTGATTGAAATGATTACAGAATGGTGGAATTGTGCCACAAGCTCAATTAACACATTCAGGGCCCAATTTATTGATTGATAACTGTACAAAACAGCTTAGAGCAGCATATGTGTCATTACCATCATCCACAGTCAAATAGCATAATGGAGAGAAAGGGGCAGGGCCTCTGGGAGGAGAAGGATAGAAATAGGGTAAAGGAGAGAAGGGGGCTAAGCCTCAGAGGAGAAAGAACAGGCAGAGTCTCATGGGCATGCTCAGAGCAGCATTATTGTGAGAGCATGAGCCTCCTATGCTCCCCCTTCATAGCCCCTATGGGCCTGATTCTGAGTTGGTGTTGGACGCAGTTAAGCAATTTATTTTTTACTGCCCATGCATCTCAGTCACCCTGCACATGTGTTCCAATTGTGTATTGAAAATGTATTGGGCGTTCCTGGGCGGTGACAGGGAGGTGGCTATTTAGATGCACGAAGATGATCCGTCGTATGGGTGTGTAATGGTTGTGTCGCATGCGTGGCGCTGAAGTGCTGGTGTAAATAGAGGCTTAACTGGAGGCTTTGCTGAGATGGAAAATCTGCACCTAGCATAGGCCTGGTGCGACCAATGGTCACATGTAAAGACACACCAAGTGGTATCTGAGTGCTGAAGGGGGGCATCTCGGTCCTCGCATAGTCAGACGCAGGCTGTACACCAGGGAAGGGCTTGTACTGCTATTTTAATACATTTGCAGATGTGCGACTGGCAAAAAATGCACAAACGGAAGACACTACGTTCAACTCAGGCCCTATACCTCAGAACTATTACTTTTGGACCCTGAGCCACAGGTCCGTTTCTCATTTCAGATTGTCTCTCTTTGGGTCTAGTATAATATAATTCTGTACGGACAAACTCATTATCAGACTCAGAAAAATGTTTTGGTTGGCTTTCAAATAGTAATTTAATATTTTTCTAGGATTATTTGTAAATCAGCCAATGATACACTCCAGGACTTGTTTGCAATGGGTAACGCATCTTCCTGATGGCGTTACCCTATAGAAGCTAATGGGCTTCTATCAGGAGAGTGCTGTGAGGGGGATCCAGTCAGATCACTCCCAGCACCCCCTACGGCACGTGCGCCCTTCTGCGCATGCGCAGAAGGATGTCAGAGGGGCTTCTGGGTCATAAAACCAGAAGTCCCTCATTTGCAAAGGGCCGCTCTTACTGAGAGAGTGGTCCTCTGCACATTCCTATATGCATACCAGCATTACCAATTGCAGCATGCAGGTGAAGAGCGGCAGGATGCATCGTACCCCGAATGCGATGCCTCATACATCTTGCCCTAGAGCTGTAAAACCACCAAAAGTAGTGGAAATTTTTAATGACCTTTTTAAAATTCCTGCAGAATGGAAGGACGGTGGGGGGAGCAGGAGGGCCAATGAGAAGCCACAATGTCCTCTCAGTCACACCACCCACCAAAAAGTCACACAGCAATGGTTTGTAGCCTGGGCCTGTAAGACTAACTGATCACGGAATAGGGGCTGACCTATAATGCATCTTTAAAATGATAATAAATGTAAGGAGTCCCTCACTGGCCATTTCAAACGTCAGACAGCATAAAATGAAATGTGATAAATACCAATAAGAAAAATAAACATTTGCAATACAAAATTATATACAGTACCTCAAATACAAATTCATACTTCAACAAGAAACACACAGGCTTTGTTGCTTTATTCACATATGCAATGGAGAAAACCACATGTATAGAAATAAAATAATTCATATGTGGAATTGATTTTTTTTCACACAAATGTACAAATAAATGCAGTAAATGAGTAAAATAAAACCACGCACATCCACCTGATCACACAGACTATTAGAAAGAAATAAAATACATTTAGGAAAAAAAATGAATAGCATCAAAAGTAGCATATATTTTAACAAGATTAACGTTACATTCCGCTACATTAATATAGATAAAAACAAAGGGTGATATGTATCAAGCCTTGGAGAGAAATAAATCATCTTCTATCTGTCATCTAGCACAGTCTTTGAAATTGCAGAAGCTGATTTTGTTGCTTTGGCCAACTTCTCCACTTTACCGCTCTCCAAGGCTTGGTACATCCACTTATAGTCACAGGGGGAAACTTATGGCTGATAAAACATAGGTGGTTCGAGGTAAAATGTGCTTCAGATGATTGTTTTTGGGATGGCCTATAATACAGCTAGAAAATCTGCAGGTCACGATGGGTCATATTTTCTTCCTGCATTTTATACTTTTACAGAGAGCAATTAGGCTGCAGTTTATGTCTGTTCAATGGATGTGTAAAGTCATTTGTTCAATGAAAGGAAAACATTAAAGCTTACAGAACTGGGGCCTGATTCTGGGAGTAAAGCAAAAAAGAGCAAGTAACTTTGCCTCTTGGTAAAACCATGTTGCACTGAGGGCCGCATCTGAACTGAAATCTAAATTGCAGTGTAAAAATAAAGCTGTCCAGCATTTGTGGGCTACATGCAAAAACAGTCATTGTTACACTGCATGCAAAAAAGAAAAAGAAAAATGCCAGCACAGTGTGGATGGGGGTGGGCATAGCGCAGCATAAGGGGGCATGGTGAGGACATCTTGTTAAATTGGGCACAGCAGGGGGGCGTGACCGCACCTTTGCTGCATAGTTGCCCCACCCTTGCTACACAATGTTGAGATTACCGACATTGTGAATCAGGGGGCAGGGCCACGATGACGCGATTCAGCGCGTATCACATCTTAGGCCCCCCGATGCAGGCGGGGTGCAGGGGTTAACCAGGATCATGCAGACGGGTGGTGGCCAGCTGGGAGACTTGCCCACTTTTCCAGATGGCCGGGAGCACCACACGATTTTCAGGAGCATCCCGGACGTTCTGGGTGGGTAGGTAAGTATGACCCCATGCAGTGCAGCATGATTTATCCTGGACCTGGTACAAAGTTACTTGCTCTTATTTGCTTTTCTTCCAACTCAGAATCAGGCCCCAGATCACTACACTGAGGAGTTTAATGACTTTATTAGATTCAAGTCAAATGAGCATTTAAATAACAGTAACATTTGCTTAACTAGGGGAAGGGCATAGAGAAAGAAGATGACTATAGATGGCTTTGCATGAGCACAGGTGACACTCTCAGGTAGGGAAAACAAAGATGCAAAATGATAAACTATACCGCCGAAAAATACTGTACAGTCATATTCAGGTACAGTAGGTTGTGGCCAGGTACCCTTGAATGTTGACAAGACACAACCTGACCAGAAGATATGTTAGATCATTGGCCCACACTGTTGCAGATGCAGCAAACAGATAAGTTAGAGATATTAATTTAGGCTGAGTCTCCCATATCCAAATATTCCGAAATACAGAATATTTGTAGCATGACTGAGATAGTGAAACCTTTGCTGTCTGATGGTTCAATGTTCACAAACTTTGTTTAAGGCACAGATTATTAAAAATATACTATAAAATAACCTTCAGGCTGTGTGTAAGGTGTATATGAAACATAAATAATTTCATTTATGTACACAAACTTTTTTTGATACACAAAATGATTAAAAATATTGTGTAACATTACCTGCAGACTATATGTATATGAGGTGTATACAATACATAAATGGATTTTGTGGTTAGATTTGGGTCCCATTCCCTAGATATCTAATCATGATATGCAATTATTCCAAAATACGGAATATTCCAATATCCAAAATACCCCTGGTCCCAAGCATTTTGGATATGGGAGACTTAACCTGTACACACAACTGTGTGAATGGGTTGGGTATGGGATCCTGGCGGACGGGATGCCGGCGATCAGAATACAGACAGCGGCATCCCGACACCTGGAGGTAAGTACCCTAACTCCTAACCTTCCCCGTCACCCTAAAACACCTTTAACGCAGCCTAACCCTCCTCTCCCGCAGCCGAACCCTAACCCTCCCCCCCCGCAGCCTAACCCTCACCCTCCCCCGCCTCGCAGCCTAACCCTGACCCTCCTCCACGCAGCCTAACCCTAACCCCCCCTCACAGCCTAACCCTCACCCTCCTCCACGCAGCCTAACCCTAACTCTCCCCCTAGTGCCTAACCCCTACCCTAACCCCTAACCCTAATACTTACCGTTGGGATGTCAGCGGTTGGGATTCTAGAGCCGAGACTTCGCCTGCTGTCAGGATTCCAGTGCCAGGATTCTGACCACCGGCATCCCGACTGTCTACATCACGTGTGAACATGTCGTACTACAAAAATTCATGATGTGATACTGATGACACAAAGCACATACAAATACAGAACTGGGTATTTTACCAAATATACATCATCTTAGTTCAGTTCATATCATGCAGTTGTGGTACCTTTAAAACCTCACAAACAGTCGAGTTGCAAACTACCAGCTGTATTAAAGTCAAACTCAGGGGAAAATTGCTGAAAATTGTTATTTTTTTTTAAACAAAACTCTCTACAAATCACCATCTTCATGTTGATAATGTTTTAAAAACAATTTGCTGGATTTTTTTAAGCTGCAATTTCACAAACTGCCACCAAATCCACCAGAAAAAAAAACAATAAAAAACGTATCTCATTAATGATGTAGGGACCAATTAGTTTACATACTTGTGGTACTAGAAGTTCCATCATTAATTAATTGATTAGAAGCTGATTGGTTGGTACTTCATCTCTCTCCACTTGACCTGATTCAGAGATATATGCAAACCCGATGGTTTGTGTAAATCTCCATCGGAGTATGAACAGAATGGGTCCCGCAATCTCGCACGTAGTGCCCTCAAGTCACAGCATGATTGACATGCTGCGGCCATTTGGGGGTGTGGACGTTGCGATGCCTTTCCAGAAAATGAGAGCATGTTGGCCCCATTTTGTGGGAGTGCCAAGGCCAGTGTCTGCATCTTCCGACGCAGATTTATTGTCATCGCAAGCAGGCAGGAGGTGGCCATTCTGTGTAAGCTTAGGCTAACTCAGATGGCCGATTCTGCAAACATTGCGACCTTTGCTAATCTGATCATCGGATATGATATGCTGGTATGTGGCGTCTTTTAAATTCAGACGCCTCCTGCAGGCATTAGCATATTTTATCACCGCAGCTGATGTGCAAAAGCATACAACTCTGATTCAGGCCCAATCTTTCTCCAAAGCTTGATACATCTCCCCTTTAACTCTTTCCACTTTATCGCTCTCAAAGATTTGATAAATTTAGTCCCATATTTAATAAATAAATATGATCAGAATAGAATTATATACAAAGGGACTGATTCAGAATTGGGAGCAAGTGAAATAAGGCGATATTTGCATCTTGGCAAAACCATGTTGCACTACAGGTGGGCAGATTTAAAATGTGCAAAGAGATTTAAGCTGGGTACACACTATGCAATCCCTCATACGATATATTGTTCTGACGCAGATTGGAATGATATATTGTGCGGAATGCATCGTTTGTAAGCCCAATTACGTGTGCCCGCTAGTCATTTATCACGTCATCCCATTTGCTGTGCAGCACAGCAGATGGGATGATGTGATGAACAACTCCATGTGGCTAAATGTAGTATGGAACGACAAATCACAACGTTGTCCCCTGCATCGTGCAGTGTGTATGGACGGCACGATGTAACGTTCATCACATTGTCCCATCGGCTGGGTACACCATTGTGTAGTGTGTACCCAACTCTAGAGTTGGGAGTGGTGTGTCCTGGCTAAGCTGCAGTATAAAAACAGAGCCAGTAATTGTGGGCTATATGCCAAAGCAGGCAGTATTTGCGCTCCTTGCATTGTAAGATGGCTTTTCCAGTTACAAAGTTACTCCTTTTTTTTGCTTTTCTCCCAACTCTAGATCAGCCTCTGTGTGTTCACACAGTGAATTGTTTTAAAAACTTTTAAGGGAGCCTATGTAACTCTACTTAAATTATTTTATATACATTATTATAATAAACTTCTGACAGGTCTGCAGTACACGCTATATCTGTAATCACCACCTGCAAAGGAACCAAAAACTAGTAAAGCACCTTTATTCACCATGTGTCCATAACCAGGAGCTAGCACTAAAGGCCCCCATACATCTGCAACGGATCGTCGCGATGTAGCGATCCTGCAACCTGGCATCGCAGGATCGCTGAAATCCAACATGTTAGATTTCACAGATATGCCGATCACGATCAAAAACGCAGATCGGTGAAATTTAACATGTAGAATTTCACCGATCCTGCAATGGATCGTGGAACATCAACATAATTTTGACCAGCGGATCGCATTTCCGATCCCATCGCTACATCGCAATGATCCGTCGCAGATGTATGGGGGCTTTTACACTTTAATCATCAATTAGTAGAGCTGTACCTGAAAAATAAAGCTGTCACACGCCGGCCTGGAGACCCCAGAATCAGACCCCGTCGCTTACCTGTGCGGGCGCTGACCCGCGCTGTCTTCCGGCTCCCGCGCTGTACGCTCCTTCCTCTTCTCCCAAGGCAGTCTCCGCTGTTGTCCTCTGGAGGGTCCCGCTGCTGTGCTGCTCCCACGCCGGCTCCTGCTCACCGCTGGTCCCCGCTGACTACCTCCAGGAAGCGCTGTCCTCCGGTCCATGGGCGCGGCCATCTTGGATTGCCCATGTGACCCCACTACCACCAATGAGGAGCCTTCTCCTTCTCTCTCAGCCTGTCAGCTCCCAGTGTCCACTATAAAAGGATCCCCAATGCTCACACAAGTTGCCAGTGCAACTAGTTTCTTAGTTTAGCTAAGTAGCCTTCCCACTGCGCTCCAGCCGCTCTACGTAGCCACTCAGCTACCAACGTCTACCCACGGCTATCCAGCCGCTCCACGTAGCCACTCAGCTACCAACGTCTACCCACGGCTATCCAGCCGCTCCACGTAGCCACTCAGCTACCAACGTCTACCCACGGCTAACCAGCCGCTCCACGTAGCCACTCAGCTACCAACGTCTACCCACGGCTATCCAGCCGCTCCACGTAGCCACTCAGCTACCAACGTCTACCCACGGCTATCCAGCCGCTCTACGTAGCCACTCAGCTACCAACATCTACCCACGGCTATCCAGCCGCTCCACGTAGCCACTCAGCTACCAACGTCTACCCACGGCTATCCAGCCGCTCCACGTAGCCACTCAGCTACCAACGTCTACCCACGGCTATCCAGCCGCTCCACATAGCCACTCAGCTACCAACGTCTACCCACGGCTATCCAGCCGCTCCACGTAGCCACTCAGCTACCAACGTCTACCCACGGCTAACCAGCCGCTCCACGTAGCCACTCAGCTACCAACATCTACCCACGGCTATCCAGCCGCTCCACATAGCCACTCAGCTACCAACGTCTACCCACGGCTATCCAGCCGCTCTACGTAGCCACTCAGCTACCAACGTCTACCCACGGCTATCCAGCCGCTCCACGTAGCCACTCAGCTACCAACGTCTACCCTAGGCTATCCAGCCGCTCCACGTAGCTTCCTAGCTATCTCGTTACTGCCGCATTCCTCAAACTCCTGTCAGTTCGCTGCACCCTCTCATGCGGAGAAACTTCATTAAGCCAAGCCTCCTCCAGCGAGCGTCTGCGCCAAGTAATACAGATCCAAGGCCCAGTCCGGGAACACAGCTCCTAAATTCCACGCTTGTGACAAAAGCTGTCCAGAAGGGTGTAGTAGGTATTGGGTTCAAATCACGACAGTGGAAGCCCGGCAGAGGTGAAGATCCCGAACGCTAAATAAGTTAAGTATCGCTAACCTAATTCCCTACCCCCTTCCCCTAGCCTACACCTAACCCTCCCGGGCGAGTGCCTAACCCTAATTCCCCCCCGTGCGGCTGTCCGCGCCCGGCGCCCAGCTTACCTTTGTTCGGTATGCCGGGCGTCGGTCTTCCAGCGTATGTCTAATGACAGGCGTCGAGTTTTTGACGTCTGTCTTTAGTACCTTGCCGGGAAATGACAGTCGGGAAGCCGGCGGGTGGGATTTAGACCGTCGACTTCCTGACTACATCCCGTCCAGAACCAGGAATTAGCACTTTACCTGTATCCATGTATCCCCAGAAATGGCTACAATAGTTATTCCTCTACCTTATTTATCAAGAATATCACACCTATATTTTGATTGTAAGCTAATTGGGCAGGGTCATCAGATTTCCTATGATTCCTTCAATGTAAAGATAATAATATTTGTTTAAAGGATTCGACGTGTATTAAAGAATTAAAACAGTTTTGGTAATAAGTTAATTAACATGCAATTAGCTACGTTCCATTGAACATGCTGCCCCAGTGTTAAGGACATGGTAGAATAAAATAAAGAATTCTTACTAATGTCATCTTTATCTACAAAGAAGACTATTACCAGCTTGTAGTTTTTCCTAAATAAAAAAACAACTCCTTACTGTACAGAGCAGACAAATATGTATGTGGTTTGAATTGACATTTTGTGCTAATTTTCTTATAATTCCAAGTTGGGTACACATTACACGCTGTGTGGACCCAGCCGACCCATGATGCAACGGACAATATATCGTGTAGTCCATACACACAGCACGATCTGGTGAAGATCCGCACGATATGTCGTTCACCAGCCGCATCCAAATGCATGGGGTCGTTGAGCACATTGACATATTGAGCAGCATGTACTGCACATCTGTCAATGTGATGAATGACACTGCGGGAGCGAGCAAGGGCAGACATAGTGGGTACACACTTGCCGATGTGGATGATATGTCGGCCCTATCTGCCGCATTGGGCAACATATCGTCTAATGTGTACCCACCTTTAGGCCTGCCAGTCCAAATAAGATACTCCATGCTACATTTTGGGGTAAATTTACTAAGCTCGAATGAATTAGAATGCGTCAAAATCGCAAGTTAAATGCATATTTGGAATTTACTAAAGGCTAAACTCTGACGATTTTGCTCTATTCAATTTCTTAAACTTTGCCGACAATACCTGTAACTCGGCCGGTAACATGTTTTCGGAAACATAGACCATCGGAACAACTCAGCAGCACTTTGCCATAGAAAGCAACAGGACCTGGAAATTTACTAAGGATTCAAATTTGTAATCGTGGCCGAAATATAGTGCAAACCGGCCGTAAAGATGCTAAAACGAACCCAAATAGAAATCTCAAATAGAACACCTTTTTCAATTCAAGTTTGACATCTGAACATACTTAACCATTACTGACAACTCAAATCTGTGACCACTAAAAGGGAGTTAAGCATATGCATACACTTCTCTCCTGCTACAAAGAGAAACAAAGCATGGCAGAGTTTTCTGTGCTGGATGGAGATCTTGTGGGGGCTGAGAGATACCTGAGGCTCTGCCGCCAGGCTGGAAGAAACCAGGGTCATGAAACTGAGCATGGTCAGCCTTGGCCGATGGTGAAGTCATACATGCCGTGGCGTGACTCTGTAGCGCCGATCGTCTTTTTGTGCGACTTTTTACCTTCAAATGCATAAGATGGTGGATTCCTACATAGAGAAGAGGACCTGTCCAGGTATTATAGCTAAATATGTGTGAGTGTGTATGTCTGTAATAAACTTATACTTTAACGGAGTGTGTGTCTTGTCTTTATTTTAACATTTCTTTACAAATGGACTAATGGTACCAGCGGGTTCTTAATTCCATTTTTATACACATTTTACACAATCAACCAGGCACCCACCGCCCAGGGGTGCCGGGGAAAGGCCCGGGCTCTCAGCCTAGGCCTGGGGTGCCCTGGAGAGGGGGACCCCTTTATTGAGGGGGTCCCCAGTTCCCCAGAATCCCCAACCTGGGTTGACTAGCGGTCAGGGTTAATGCTTCGGCCGGGGGACCTGGTGAGAAGGTTCCCCTGGCTGTGTCATTAGCTCCCCCCGCTAGAAAAAGTTTGGTGCTGGTTCTGGTAAATACAGGGGGATCCTACTCATTTTTTCCCCTGTATTTCCAGAACCAGGACTGGCTCAGAGCCCAGTGCTGGTTGTGCTTAATACAGGGGACCCCTATGTCTTTCGTCCCTTGTATTTTGGCAACCAGGACTGGTTCTGAATAGCCATACACCATCGAACAACACGAATGACAGGAACTCGGCAGCTTAGTAAATTCAGTAACCTGAATGAAACACATGAATCCGGACGATGTCATCCGAGATTGATCTCGGATGACATAGAATTGAACCCGGCACCTTAGTAAATTTACCCCTTTGTGTGCTATAATCTCAAAAAATCATACACAAACAACAAGTCATAAACACAATAACATAGTTATCAGGATATCCAACTACTGGAAAATGAAACAATAATAAAAAAGAGAATTTTTCACTCTATGGGGTAAATTTACTAAGATGAGAGTTTTTAGAAATGGAGATGTTGCCCATAGCAACCAATCAGATTCCAGCTATTATCTTCTAGAAGGTGCTAGTTAAATGTTAAGTATAATCTGATTGGTTGCTATGGGCAACATCTCCACTTCTAAAACTCTAATTTTAGTAAATTTACCCCTATGTATCAAGCCTTGGAGAGAGATAAGGGGCCTGATTCCGAGCCGCTCACTGCTGGCAAGCACTCGCTCTGAATCAGGGCAGGGATTTTTTTTTTTACCAGGCCGCTCCCTAAGCTGTGGGTGACCACCCAAAGCTTTTGCGAGTGGCCTGGAGCCCGTCACGATTATCGCGACCATCGGGCTTGCGAGGAGACCCTGTGGTAGGGTCTCAGCTCTCGCAAGCCCGAGTGGAGTCCCTGCTCTAATAGAGCAGGAAGTCCACTACTGGCATCACAAGTGATGTCAGTAGGGCTGCCCACAAATGCCAAGCGTACCTAAGGGAACGCCTGCGTTTGTGCAGCCAACCACCTTCCCGCCTACAAAATGGGGCAAGCTGTCAATCAACATTGACAGTCGCCCTGTCTTGTAGCAAGACCCGTAGAGACTGAGCTGCCGTCGCTGGACAGGTCTCGCGCATGCGCATACCGGAGGCGGCGCATGCACAGAGGGGGACCATCGACCCGCTTGCGAGTGCTTGCGAGGTCTGAATCAGCCCCAAAGTACCAACCACTCAGTTTCTAACTGTCATTTTTCTAGCACAGCCAGTAAGGAGAGGGTGCACTTTAAAAACGGTCAGTACAATGGTTACTAGAATGTTGTTGTATAATGTTGCTGCCAATGTTCTGTTAAACTTGGCATGGAATTCTGCTATGTAATAGGGCTGTCGGTGGTGAATGTGAGCTGGAACTAATGGGCCCATTTATCAATGAGTTTTATCGTATGCAACTCATTGCGTATGATAAATGGTGCTCCAGCCAATCAGCTCCCAACTGTCATTTTCAAACAGATGACAAGAGCTGATTGGCTGGAGCATTCATTATCATACGCAACCAGTTTGAAAACTCGTTGCATATGATAAAACTCATTGATAAATGGGCCCCTAAGTCTGGACCGCCATGATTTATGTCTAGGGTCTTATATTGCATAAAAATGTCCCAAAAATAGCAGAATAATCCTTGGTTGATTCATCACTGGATGAGAAGACACTACTTAGTCAATACAATGCAATTATATGGCATTTTGATATCAATATCACAGCTTAACGGGCAAAACTCTTGGGGGCCATTCTGTTATCTAGGTTCATATGTACTTATAATATCTATGTCACCAAAAATTTAACCAAAGGACATTTTATTGTTTTTGTGCCAACACAAACTGATAGTAGAAGGGTGACTATTAGCATGGTTATACATTATTTCTCTTTCCATTTCTGAGAAGGATTTGCAGGTTGTAAGGAACATGCACAAGAGAAAGCTTACTGTTATCACTGCCTTAGCTATGTTATTGTTATGTATTAGCAATAATAAGTGACATCGAAACATTGACTAATTTAGTGTGCATAAGACAAAGCTTTACTTATAAAATGTACTGCGCTCTGCCACAGTCAGAGACTACCATCCATAATTCCATTCCCTCATACCTCCATTGCAGATACAACAAGGCTTGTCGTTCAGTATAAATGCCAAAGATAATCCGCCAGGTTCTTCATTCTGGGGATAAAATACAAATTTCACTGATTAATCTGATGCAAACATTTCATATAAAGACACAATTAATACAGGGATCTTTCCAAGGCCTATATATGGCCTCCAGCCATTCGTTATTATCTCAATGATTGAAATAGCAACCGAGACATGCAGCGTTATTACCATTATTCTATATCCCACTGAGACATGTACAGTACAGATCTACCCAGTAACATGTTTCTGACACACACATACTGTCCTTTATAATTGGATAGCACTGATTACCAGATCCCAGACATGTACATGTCAGCCACCTCAGATTCCTGCTTTTATAATCAGTTCCCTACATGCGTAACCATAGTGCACTGTGACTGTCTGAGAGTCTCCCACCTACAGCTGCCCCCCATCACATACATCCATGTAAACACACAATTATTTCCCTGTAATCCCATCTCTGTTCTGCTGCACCATAACCCAGCAGCATCCGCTCTTATTGCTGAATATATTAGAGGCCCCTTCCTCACCTCTCGATTTCTTTGTTTAATGGCAAAATAAATCGGTTCTGTGCACGCGTCACTAAGCCCACCCACTTCCATCATATGCAGAACCCATCAACTCCCATCACTTTCCCCCAATTCTTTGTTTATATCTGATGCTCTCAGAACATTGTGTCTCCAAGCAGAATCTGACAGATCTTTTTTTCCATTAAAATCTGCTTGTGGCTGAGCCGGAAACAATCTCATCATTAATATGGAACACAAAAAGAGCTGGAACAATATAGAAATAACCCTACACACCCTCCAATGACATAAGCCTTTGCATCCACACTGGGATTGTAAAATAATTCACCTGCCTCTCACTTACCTGCTATGATGCAGAAAACAGGAGGATGCTGAGAGCTGTTGTATTTTCAGCCACCTCCATGAATCCTTCCTCTCTATCTCTCCTCCACCCATCTCACCTCCCCCTCCCTGTATATCTCAATCCCTCCTCTCCCCTGACTACATTCCCCCTCCTTCCTCACTGCTCTATACTGTACTGTACTATTCCATCATCTCCCAGGCTGCATCCATCCATCTCTTCTCCCTACCAGAGTGCCTTCTGCCTCTACTCTCTCTACTGCTGCCTGCAACTGAAATGCCTACTAATTCCCTAATACCATGATTGGACCCTTTATTTTGTATTGCACTGTATTTTACTGACAAATGCTGTATTTTACTGACCGATCACATCTACATATAATGTCTGTCGCTCTTCTGCTCCAGGTTCTGCTATTTGTTTGAATGTAATTAAAAGTGCAGCATTGATACAAACACGGATGGTATTCAAATGTGATCTTAATACAAAATTGCTCAGCGATTGTCATGTATGTTATCAACATTTCCTCTGGAGGGATAGTAGCTGTTTCATATCCACTGACTTAGTGGCTCTACTTAGTTTTTGCTTTATATCAATTCTTTTTACTGTAGGTAAAACTATGAAACCAATTAGCTTTAAGTTGGTTACATTTTGGTATCCACTTTCTGCTTCTCTTGTACAGGTAAAGGGGGGCTTGTCCCCCGAATGCTAAGAATCCTTATCGCAGCAATAAGTATTCCTTATTCACTTAAATGTATTAATAAAAATCTCAGAAAGAAAAAAAGTAATCGATTGTGAGCTGAGCATGTGCAAAGTGGCAAAAGTCGTGATGTGCACCACCGGGACCTCCTGCAGCCCAACAGAAAGGGGTGGCAAGATTCCTCTCTGGCAGGGCTGCCCCATTGCAGTCAATGGGCTAATACCATCTGAAGATCTTGTTAAATACCATCCTCATAGAAAACTATAGGGACGGATGACTGCTGCGGGGACTGGCAGGCAGAAAACAAATATCTCTCTCTGATATCTGTTTTCTGTATTGGTACATTCTGGTCTTAAGCATGCAGACACAGCAGTTTCCATATATTATAAGGGCAGAAGTGATTAATAAATATGCCCCAGTATGCTTTAATGCATATTACATACTGTCCCCATATGTTTGACAGCAGAACAATAATGATCAAGGCCCCCATTTATTAATGATCACTTTTGCAATGTGATCAGAGCATGTCAGTAACGCCCATGATCGCATTGCAAAATGTGATCATAACAGCCGGATGTATCATCCGGGACATAAAGGGACACAGGAGCCTGTCCCTGCGATGTCTCCAGAGAGCTGCCGGCCAGTGCCGGGGTTGCTGCGCATGCGCAGTCCCGGTGACTGGTGGCCATTGCTGGGGGAGGATTCCGGAGGAACCTTCCGCGGGCTAATTATGCGGTGTGTAGCCATAGACTACAGCGACTAATGTCATCTTCAGATGGTGTTAGCTGAGGGGGCCAATATTGAGAATGTATCTCATTCTGGACATTGGTACATCTGGCATCGCATCCCCCATAGAATCCTATCGGGGAGGCGGCTGCCTGCAGGAATGGAGGGATCACAGCAGGTATCGGAGATATCTGCTGTGGTCCCTCCTTAATACATCCGGGGGATACTTAATATTTATGGTAAACCCCCGAAAACTGGTGATTTTACCTCACATATGCAATGATAAATGGGTCCCCAAGTAGTAAACCCTCCAAATATTTAACTGATGCTCATGAGCAAACCTCAGTATAATTATGTAGGCACTATTTATCAATGTAGTCTGCACCTACATTGATGCATATACAAATATACATAATATACATTGATTCTCCTACCTGCATCACTGTGTCTTCTCTTCCTGCTGCTTCTGACTGAGCTCCGATCTCTAAACACTGCAGTGCACTTCCTCGTCACATGATACATCCAAGGTGCCCCCAGCTCTGCAAGCAGTGCTTGACTAAGACTGAGCTGTTGCTGCCTCATCTCTTGTCTCCCTGCAGTCCCAGGGAGCTCCACAAAGCTGATGAGTGTTAACTATAAAAATTATTACAATAAGCAAAGAAGATGTTTATAAGTTATAAATATATTCTTAGTATTATTGTAATCATTTTTAGATCAAATCTCAGGAGTATGACAGGGGAGGTTCTGCCTACCCTGACTGCACGTCCCTGCTACTGCTACCCTTGCTTATGAAAAAATACTTGACTAAACATCCTCCCAGTTATCCCTTTCTTCCCAAGTCAACTCATTATGACCTCTTGGGCCTATACTGCTTGTTATCAAATCTACAATGTAATCAGGTAGCATATACATTTTATATGTGCACTTTTTAATCTAAACTATTTCAAAATAAGACAACATGTTATAACCATGTTATTTTTGAAAGTCTGTATGCATATATCAAAAATATACACTGCCAGTGTCTGAGTTTAACAGCGCCATCTACTGGCTGTCTCACAGTACATTTCATACACAATTAATAAACACCATCCCTAATTTGACTAGTTTGTTTGTAATGAAGATGAATGTAGTCAATCGCCCTCTTCACTTATTTTCAAAGGATCACATTTTATTATTTTGCTAAACAGTTTGTTCAAGGATGCAAACATAAAAAAGGCTAGGCATGGTAGATTAGCCATGAAAAATCATATCTAGACCATAAATTAAAATGTTGACCTGATTCAGACCCACTCGCGAGCGGCTGTCCGCTTGCAAGTGGGTCGATGTTCTGCACTGAGCATGCGCACGACGGAGGGAGCTCCGTCGTGCGCATGCGCCAGACGTGACGAGCGAAGGATTTTCCTTCGCTCGTAGTGTCTGATCAAAGGGGGCGTGCTGTCGATGTTGATTGACAGCACGCCCCCTTTGGTGGGCGTGCCGGGGGCGTGCCTTCCTGACGGGGGCGTTCCCACGGGAACGCCTCCCGTCAGAAGCCGGCCCACTGACATCACTAGTGATGTCAGTGGGAGTGATTTTGGCTCTGATAGAGCCAAAATCACTCCGGAGCTTGCGGTTGAAAACCTCAACCGCAGGCTCCGGCTCGCAGTTTCGATGGTCGCGATGGTCACGACCATCGTGGCCATCAAAATGCACGCTCGTATAGGCTGTGGGTGGTGACCCACAGCTATACGAGCGTCCAGGAGGACGCTCCATTTTTATGGAGGGCGGCCCTCATTCAGAGCGTGCGCTCTGCTCAGAGCGTACGGCTCTGAATGAGGGCCTCAGTTTGTGTTTGTCTGAGCAAACTAGCCTAGTCCAGAGCTACCCATAGAGAGGACATGTCTGGGAGCCCAGCACAAAACCTTGATAATACTGTAATACCCTTTAAATTACACCTATATTCAGTTAGCAGTGGTAACTTAATTTATTTATGTGTTTTTCTTTTAAATGACTTACACAGTAGATTATACAATTTAATTTCGATTTTCTTTCAACTTATTTTTTTTTTAATCTTTTCAACTTTTCTGCAAAAGTGGAACTGAAAGCCCAAGTTGTGGATCAAGTTCCACTGCACATGTATGACCCAGCAAAGCCAGGTCGCGCATGCACATAAGCATCTTTGTTAATAAATGTAACATTTAAAAAGTTAAGTGTGTGTGGGTGTGTGTGTGTGTGTGAGGGGCTAGTAAGAGGGAAGGAGCAGGGTGAAGCTTGGTCTGGGGTGCTAGAAACTTTACACCGGCCCTGCACTGACCCCCATTATCTAAATCTCAGCGGGATGCAGTTGATATGCCGGCGGACGGGATGCCAGCAGTCGAAATACCGCCGCCGGAATCCCGACGCTGATAGCCCGATGGATGTCAGGATACCGGCGTCGGAATCCCGACCATCAGAAGCCCGAGCGTCGGAACGGCGGTAAGTATGTGCGGTTAGCCGTGGATGGGAGGGTTAGGATAAGGCCCCCCCAGGGGGACTTATGGTTAGGCATCCCCCAGGGAGAGTTAGACTTGGGAAGGGAGGGTTAGGCAACCCCCCGGGAGGGTTAGGTTTAGGGTGCGGTAAGAGGGGGTTAGTATTAGGCACCATCAGGGGGAGGTTAGGGTTAGGCACCACTAATGGAGGGTTAGGGTTTGAGGGGAGGGTTAGGCTACTTACCACCTGTAGTCGGGATCTTCACCGTTTGGCCATTCACTGTCTGTATTTGAATAGCCGCCGGCATCTCATACCAATTCCATCTCAGCTGATGAGGCTCTTACTGCACTGAGCCCTGCCCAGTATTTTGATGTAACACAATCACATAAGGCAGGGCCGAAACTAGTATTTTTGTCACCCGGGGCAAGACAGTAATCTAGCGCCCCCCATGGTAATTCCCCCATAGTAATGCCTCCTGCAGCAGTGCCCCTATAGTAATGCCCCCTTCAGCAGTGCACCTATAGTAATGCCCTGAGGTAATGCTCCTATATTAATGCCCCTGAAGTAGTGCCCATATAGTAATGCCCCTGTAGTAGTGCCCATATAGTAATGCCCCCATAGTAATGCCCATATAGTAATTCCCCTGTAGTAGTGCCCAAATAGTAATGCCCCTGTAGTAGTGCCCATATTGTAATGCCCCTGTAGTAGTGCCCATATTGTAATACCCCTGTAGTAGTGCCCATATAGTAGTGCCCATATGGTAATGCCCCCATAGTAATGCCCCTGTAGTGCCGCTTACACACACACACAAAAAAAAAACAACTTACCTTAAACCCCGCTCCTACGTCCGCCGCCGTCTGGTCCTGCTCCTGCTCCTCAGGACGTCATGACATCTCTCCCATAGTGCCCGTGGGGAGAGCCGGAAGCTGGAGTTCAGGAGAGAACTACCGCGGCGCTGCAGTGAAGGAGCCGTGCACCTCCAGGTCCCCCCTAGTTGCGGCCCTGCATAAGGCGGTGGAAACTTGTGATTCTGAGATTGGTTGTTGGTTTATGTGTGAGCCGTGGACTGGCACAGTAACAGTGATTGGAGCTCATCAGTGTTATGGTAATAATAGAATTACTTCAGTTTCAGGCCATGTAATGTGTGTACTCATGCTTGTCGATACTGGATGTATCTAAATCTGTTAAAGAGGAGGGTCTGAGACAGGGGTGTCTTAAGAGACGGGGAGTGCACACGGGCCCCTTCGTCGCTCCCCGGTGGCTGGCAGCCGACTGACACGGCTGGCTAGCCACTGGAGCATTAGTAGACTCCAGTAACTAGAGTGTGCCCGGAGTTTACTGCGCATGTGCAGAACACTGGAAAAGTGGCGGCCATTTTCCGGTGTTCTGAGCAGCGCTGACACCCGACGCCGGACCACGGACAGGTGAGTTTAAAATAATATGGTCTCAGGGGGTTATGAGTATATTTATAATATGGTGTACACAGGCCCTGGGTCCAGGGGGGGCCCTTTCCGCACACTCTGTACCAATAGATATTACTTGCCCGTCTGTCTGTGCTGCAGAAATCACTGGGAAAATGTTACAGGTGCCATTTTCCCAGTGATATGAATATGTGCAGTAGAGCAATCACTGGGAAAATGTCGTACATGCCATGTTCCCGGAAATCAGCGCATGCGCAATAGACTCTGCCACAGTGCCAGAGTCTACTTGGCACATACACAGAAGAGTTAGAGGGGAGGGCAGTACAAATGCTGCATGCGGGACCCCTCCTCTCTTAATCCGCCCCTGCAAGGGATACTGTCTATACTTCATTTGACTAATTATTCAAACTCTCCTCCCAAAAAAGAAACGGGCCTGTGATAAGATAGTTGGCATGTCTGGACTTCTGTAACATTTGTTTTAAGGGGATGCGGTCAATATCCCAACCGCAGAAATTTCGGAGCTCAGAATGACACTTGTCAGAAACCTGGCACCGCCATCCTGAATGCCAGAATCCCGAAGGTAAGTAGTGGGGTTAGGAGGAGGGTTAGAATTAGGGGTTAGGCACTAGGGGGAGGGTTAGGCAATAAGGGGGGAGGGTTGGGTCTATGGTGCGGGGAGGGGGAGGTTAGATTTACACTAGGGGGGAGGTTAGGGTCAGCCACCGGGGAGGGAGATTTATGGTTAGGGTAGGGAGAGGGGTAGGGTTAGAATACTGACCAACAAGTGTCGGTATTCTAACCCTGTTGGCAGGGGTGTCTCAAGAGTGGAGGGGGCCCGTGTGCATTCCCCGTCCGGGGCCCCCTCCTCCTGGCCGGCCACCGCATCATCAGTAGACTCTGGGCACTAGAGTGTGCCCAGAGTCTACTGCCCGTGCGCAGATCATTGTGAAATGTTGCACCGCCATTTTCCCATCGCTTTCCTCAGAGCGCATGCGCGAGGCGGCCATTTTCCGGCATTTTGAGTAGCGATGAGAGACCCGTTGCGGGACTTCGGAAAGGTAAGTTATAAATAATATGGGTGCACACCCTGAACCCATTATAGATACGCCCCTGCCTGTCGGTATGCCGGTGTCGGGAAAACTTATCCCTGTATTCAATTCCAAAGACTTTTCGCCGGTGCAGAAAGTCAATGCATTGGAATAGGCGAAAAAGATTCACCTATGAAAGCAGTCGAAAAAAATTGCAGAATTGGGGTTTAGGGGTGCAAACTTGCGGGAACCACCCTGCACCCTTGGGACAGCCCCCCCAAAGGTAAACTGTGTAAAAAAAAAGTTTAAAAAATACTTAAGAACGCCCCAAAAAAATACTTTGAAAAAGGGGGCGAAAAAGTAGAAAGTTGGGGGACAAACTTAAAAACTAGCAAAATAGACTCCAAGGGAGTCCCCAAGTATGGCCAAGGTGTTTTTAAGTTTGCAAGTGGTTGCGGCAGGTGGATTTTTAAATTTTTTTCAAACTTCACTTTAGCAACTTTAAAATATGCTAGCACCCATTTTCATGTACCCCAAATTTGCTGGGACTAGTTATTTTCACCAAAAAAACTGCAAAATGCTATTCTTCACCACTTCTGCAAATATGTTAATTAGCAGCATTTAAGAACCCCAAAAACCTGCAGCAGGCCTATTTGGGGGTATCTATAGTGATCCCCAATGTCAGTGCATCTTTTGGGGGGTGTCAGGCGGATTTCCACAAATTTGACAGCACTTTTTGCCAGGTCTGAATTCGCCAGGTCCTGTTTTCACTGATTTCTAAATGAATACGATATTAGCGCGATATTAGCGATGACGACTCTCCTCCACAACTCAGAGTGCTGCTCCCAGACCAGCTGATCACAGCATCCAATCCCTGGGGATCCTCCCCTATAAATTCTATTTCCTGACTGACCTCTGTTGCCAGTACAACGTCGCTTCTTGCTGAAGTTACAGCTCATTTCTGAACTCCCAGGTACTCTGTATCTGAACGGTCCCAGGGCCTGATTCAGCAAGAAACGCAGTTGCTTATATGCACACAATCAGAATTAATTCACACTGCACATGCGTAAGCATCGCAGTGCGCAAACCAGGCGCTGCAATTGGAACTGCGTTCTCAGAAGTTACACAGACACATGTCAGAGTGATTTTGTGGGTGGTGACGGGGTGGTCGGGCGAACGCAGGCGTGCCAGTGTGTTTCAACACCGTTGCATGGGTGTGCATATATTGTTCTTACAGCCACCATCGGTTCCAGCCGATGCCTCCAACCATTGGTCTCATCAGATGCTTCAATTGGACTTTTATCAATTAAGTTCCTCAATTCATTAACATCGGTTCCAACTGATCATGTTCATCAATTCATCAACATTGGATTCTTATCAATTAAGTTCATCACAAACGATCATGTTAATCAATTCAACAACATTGGATTCTTATCAATTAAGCTCATCATTAATATTGGACTCATATCAAGTAAGTTCTTCAATATTGGATTCAAATCCATCAAGTACTTAAAATCATCAACATTGGTCTCAAACCGATCCAACTCTCAATCCAGCATCATCGGTCCTAATCCGATTTTGCTCAGTATTATCACCTCCAGTTCTCATCCCAACCTGCTGTTTAATAATGACATTCTATTTCTGTCCTCGCCTTCGAGCGGGATGTAGTCGGCATCCCAGCGTCCGGGATGCTGACATCTAAATGCCAGCGCCAAAATCCTGACAGGTCGGGAACCCGGCACCAGTATCCCAATGTTCGGCATCCCAAAGGTAAGTATCGGGGTGTTAGGGAGAGGTTAGGGTGCGGGGTTAGGGTTAGGCAACCGGGTTGGGGTTAGGCAACGGGGAGGGAGTGTTGGATTAGGATGCGGGGAGGGAAGGTTAGGTTTAGGCACTAGGGGGAGGTTTGGTTTAGGCACCAGGGAGGGGGTATTAGGTTTAGGGTGTGGGGAGGGGGAGGTTAGGCTTAGGCACTAGGGGGGAAGGTTAGGGTTAGGCACCGGCGAGGGAGGGTTAGGGTAGTGGTTAGGAAAACATTTACTGTTCGTTCCTATGGTTGTCAAGATTCTGGCTGTCGGAATGCCGCTGTCGGTATTCTGACCAGCAGTATCCTGACAGCCAGGATTTCATACCCGACCCCCTTGCAGCCCACCATCCACTGTCGTATCTCTACCTCCTCACATCATTACATGAGGAAGTCCTGGCTCAAGCCACCCAAGTTCCTTCACGCATCTCTGATCTCCCCTTCTGCCTCACACACCTGTTCCTACCCAAACCAACCCTCAGGCGTGACAGCTTCTCATTAATGGGTGTGGTATATATTGTCAACATTCAATATGTCTACATTGTCGTAATATAGACATGCTTGGCATGTTGTCAATGACCATCTCCACACTGATGAAATGTCAACATGATTCAAATATTACGTCCTTGTAAATATGGTAATACAGCAGGATGCATCACATCTCCTGCATACATTACTTATGCGAGCTGCATTGTACAACGCAGCATCAGATAAACCGCAGCTAAGAGAAAGAGGCCAGGAAATCTCCGTCAGCCAACGGAGATCCTGGCTTCTTCCCTCCCACTCCAATGGGGGTGAAACACATCAGTTTCGGAAAACGGAGGCCATTGCTGCCTCCTCCCCAACCACAAATGGCAGCAGACCAGGGGCAGAACTATGGGAGACAATGGAGGCGCCTGCCGCCGGGCTCCAGCTTTGAAGGGGCACCTCCTCCATTGTCCACAACATATTCACTCGCTTGGCTGTAATTATGTACCCGGAGTGTACCATCACGGCCGCCCAATTCATGGCACCTCTTCCAGGCACCTGAGAAGCCACCAAACACTAGTGGAGAGCTCCATGTCAGACATTCAGCTGCTGCCTTCGTCTATCTATAGCCTATCTATAGCCTGTCTGCATTACAGTGTCAGCGGCTGCGACGGGGGGGGGGGCACCAAATTATAACTTGCCTCTGGGCGTCTGGGATGAACTTACGACACTGCAGCAGACTGTCAATCAATAACAGTCTGCTGCCAGTCTATGTGCGGAATCGCAATGTGTTTATTAGGCTTAAAATATAGCCAAAGATAGCAAACAAACTTTGTACACCACCTGCATTGACCCCATATGGTCCTGGCAGGATTTGTTGTGCCTGTTGTATGTCTGTATTATGTACCTACTGTGGGTTGGGTCAGAGCAGGCACTTCCACTAGGCAAGCTTAGGCAGCTACCTAAGGGCACCGACCACTAGAGGGCACTTCTGAGTCCGGGGGCCTACCGGCCCAGCGATCGCACCCCCTATTTGCCGGGTGCCTGCTGAGATTGTGTTACCAGGGGGGACCCGGCTCCTTCTCTCCGCTCTCCTTCCCCCCTTCGGCGCCGGAGGACGGAGCTCACTCCTGAGCTCCGGTTTCCGGGTCCTGCAGTGCACTATGGGAATGACGTCACTCCCATAGTTCTGAGGAGCGGGCACCGGGGACGGATGGCAGCAGGCACTGGAGCGGGGTTTAAGGTAAGTATTGTTTTTTTGTGTGTGTGTATGTGTGTGGGCGCGGGGGGGGCGTACTACTGGGGGCACTTCAGGGGCCTTACTACTGGGGACACTACATCGGCCTTACTACTGGGGGCATCATATGGGGGCACTACAGCAGCCTTACTACTGGGGGCAGCATATGGGGGCACAACGGCATCCTTACTACTGGGGGCACTACAGGGGCCTTACTATTGGGGCACTACAGGGGCCATACTACTGGGGGCATCATATGGGGGCACTATGGGGGCCTTACTACTGGGGGCACTTTGGGAGCACTACAACTGGGGGCACTTCAAGGGGCATTACTACTGGGGCACTGCAGGGAGCACTACTACTGGGGGCATTACTTTTAGGGGCATTATTACCAGGGGGTATTGTTACCAGGGGCATTACTACAGGGGGCATTACGACTACAGTGAGTATTGCATAAGGATCATCATTACAGTGGGCATTTAGTGTTTTAGGGGAACTACTACTATGGGCATTGTGTAAGACCTAAGTTAGGGGGCACTTAAAAATGTTGCTATGGGGTCCAAAAAAGTTATAGTTACGCCCCTGATACTGTGTATTTATATATATATATATATATATATAATATATATATATATACATACATACATACATACTTCTGCCTGTGCCCCTCTCTTCGTACTCATTTAGCCCCTCAGGTGAAAATTACTTTGCACAGGTGGAGTGGCGGATAAGTTTAGTGTTATATACAGGGCTGGCCCACCCGTTACGCCAACTATGCAAGTGCGTAGAGCGCCAGCGGGCAGAGGGCACCTTGAAGCCGCCGGGCCGCATTTCCATTCCCGACGCAGCCACAGACACTGAAGTGGAACTAATGGGTGGTCCGGAGCACAGACTGCCGGTCCGCGAATACACCTAATTAATGTTCGCCCGGTCAGGAATAGATTTGCTGACCGGGAGGACTATGGCTTCCTTTTAACTTTGCAGCTCCGCCTCCTCTGGCTGCGCAACGTGGCGTGGTGACATCACACCAGCGCCGCCCACCTGCTCTCCTGCTGCTTGTGCATCACCGCTGTCACTGTGCCGGTGATGAGGAGCCTAGGACGCCCACATGTTATTTACAGTAGAAATCAAGGTGAGCAGTGATCACTCACCTGTCACTGCCTTAGATCCTGGAGGACATTGCAGCCTTGGGAAAGGGGGGAAGTAGAAGGGGGGTGCACTATCTAAAGTGTTTTGTTTAATTACGCAGTTTAATGTCTTTTCAAAGGATAGTAATTAAAAGATATATATATTTTAAACTCCCAAATGTGTAGTGTGTGTGTATATATATATATATATATATATATATATACATATATATATACATATTATATATATATATATATATATATATATTAGGGGTGTGCACCGGCCACTTTTCGTGTTTTGTGATTTGGTTTTGGATCTGGATCTGGATCTTTCTTCGTGTTTTGGATCTGGATTGGTTTTGCCAAAACCACCCTTCCGTGTTTTGGGTTCTGGGTTTTGTGTTTTGGATCTGTATTTTTTTTTAAAAAAGCATAAAAACAGCTAAAATCACAGAATTTGTGTGTTTTTCTGCTCCTATGCTATTATTAACCTCAATAACCTTAATTTCCACTCATTTCCAGTCTATTCTGAACACCTCATACCTCACAATAGTGTTTTTATATCCAAAAGGTTGCACCGAGGTAGCTGGATGACTATGCTAAGAGATACCAGTGGGCGGCACAAACACGTGGTCCATCTAGGAGTAACACTGCAGTGGCAGACAGGATGGCAGTTTGAAAAACTAGGCCCCAAACAGTACATAATTCAAAGAAAAAAAAGAGGCGCAAGATGGAATTGTCCTTGGGCCCTCCCACCCACCCTTATGTTGTATAAACAGGACATGCACACTTTAACAAACCAAACATTTCAGTGCCAGGGTCTGCCACACGACTGTGGCTGAAATGATTGGTTCGTTTGGGCCCCCACAAAACAAGCTGGCAATTAATCTGGCCCTGCACAAACTGGCTCTACGGAGGCAAGATGTCGTCCTCATCCTCCTCATCTACCGATTCCTCACCCTCTTCAGTGTTGTGTACATCCTCATCCTCACAGAGTATTAATTCGTCCCCGCTGGAATCCACAACCACAGATCCCTCTGTACGTTCTGGAGGCTGGTCTCCCTGGAAGAGTTGATAATTAATTTTATGAACATCATCTTCTCCACATTTTGTGGAAGCAACCTCCTACGCCTTTCGCTGACAAGGTTCCCGGCTGCACTAAACACTCTTTCGGAGTACACACTGGAGGGGGGGCAACTCAGGTAAAATAGAGCCAGTTTGTACAGGGACCTCTAAATTGCTTCTTTTTCCTGCCAGTACAGGTACGGACTGTCTGACATGCCTACTTGGATGCTGTCACCGATGAAATCCTTTAACAGACAGATGCACGCTTTTTGCTGCTGCTTTAAGGATGCAGGTGCGGCTACAGCCCACACATTTCACAAAGACAGAAAAAAAAAGAAGAATATTTTTATTGTTTGTGGAGCACACTTTGAGGGTGTCACCACCCTTTAACAGACAGACGCACGCTTGTCGCTGCTGCTTTGAGGACAGTATCATATGCAGTGACAGTAGACTTGTCAGAAATTGTTGGCACGTCCTTCAGTCCGGACCAGATGTCCAAACCGGCCCTTGACTTATGGCAGGCGCACGCTTGGCGCTGCTACTGTGTTGATGCACGTGCGGCTACATCGCACACAAGTCACAAACACATAAAAAAAATAGTTTTTTATTTTTTGGAGCACTTTGAGGGTTACACCACCCTTTGTCGCTGCTGCTTTGAGGATGCAGGTGGAATCTAGACGGGATTTGGAACCGGGGACACACTACCTCCATCAATTGTCTAAATCCCACTGCACTAATGGCGGATACCGGACGCACGTCTAACACCAACATAGCAGTCAAGGCCTCAGTTATACGTTTTGCTTCAGGATGACTGCTGTCGTACTTCATCCTCATCGCTAGGGACTGTTGGAGGGTCAATTGTTTAGTAAAAGTAGTGATGTTCCTCTTTGGGATGATGAACAACTCCCAGCAGCAGCAACAGCACTAGGAGGAAGTGGTTCTTGATCTTTCCCTATTTTATTTTTATCGGAGAAAGTTTGGTCCTCCATTTATGTTATATTGATATATACGTGCGGCTAAGGCGCACACAAACACAGAAAATATTTTTTTATTTTTGCTGGAGAGTAGTGCACTTTGTGGGTTACACCACCCTTTACTTATGGGACACAGGCGCACGCTTGGCACTGCTCCTTTGTTGATGCACGTGCAGCCACAGTGCACACAATTCACAAACACAGAAAATATTTTTTTATTTGGTTTGGAGTGTACATTGGGGGTTACAGCACCCTTTAACGGTCAAGCCAGCCGGCCCTTTACTTATGACACAGGCGCACGCTTGGCACTACTTTGTTGATGCACGTGCGGCTACTGCGCACACAATTCACAAACACAGAAAATATTTTTTTATTTGGTTTGGAGTGTACTTTGGGGGTTACAGCTCCCTTTAACGGTCAAGCCAGCCAGCCCTTTACTTATGACACAGGCGCACGCTTGGCACTACTCCTTTGTTGATGCACGTGCAGCCACAGTGCACACAATTCACAAACACAGAAAATATTTTTTTTTTTGGTTTGGAGTGTACTTTGGGGGTTACAGCACCCTTTAACGGTCAAGCCAGCCGGCCCTTTACTTATGACACAGGTGCACGCTTGGCACTACTTTGTTGATGCACGTGCGGCTACTGCGCACACAATTCACAAACACAGAAAATATTTTTTTATTTGGTTTGGAGTATACTTTGGGGGTTACAGCACCCTTTAACGGTCAAGCCAGCCGGCCCTTTACTTATGACACAGGCGCACGCTTGGCACTACTTTGTTGATGCACGTGCGGCTACTGCGCACACAATTCACAAACACAGAAAATATTTTTTTATTTGGTTTGGAGTGTACTTTGGGGGTTACAGCACCCTTTAACGGTCAAGCCAGCCGGCCCTTTACTTATGACACAGGCGCACGCTTGGCACTACTTTGTTGATGCACGTGCGGCTACTGCGCACACAATTCACAAACACAGGGAGCACCCCTGACGGACAGAGCACCCCCTGGACAACACTACAGCACCCCTTTAGGACTGGGACACTGCACAGGACTTTGGAGTGGACACAGCCCCTATGGACAACTGACTGCACAACACAGTCCAGCCAGCCCCTATGGACTTTGAAGTAGTGGATACAGCCCCTATGGACAACAGCAGCACAGCACAACACAGCCAGCCCCTATGGACTTTGAAGTAGTGGACACAGCCCCTATGGACAACAGCAGCACAGCACAACACTACTCTGCACTACACTACACTACACAGCCCAGCCAGCCCTAACTCCCACCCTCCCTCTTCACTGTCCACAGCCGAGTGAGAAAATGGCGCCGACGCGGGTACCTTATATAGGATCCAAAACCCGCGAGACCCGGAAGGCGGGATGATGACGTTTTGCCTCGATTTCAGATCCGAGTCAGGCGGGAAAAGTCGAGCATGACTCGGATCGGGGGGGTTCGGATTAATGCCTGGTCTTTAAAAAGATATACTAACATGTGTGTTTATGTATATATATATTTTATATATGCAAGTAAATATATGTACAGCATATATATATTTATTTACATATATAAATTTATCTGCCAAGGGGCGCCGAACTCTATCTTCGCTTACCAAAAAAATAAGGCACGGGCTGGCCCTGGTTATATAGGGGCCTCAGGGAGTGTGACTAGTGATGTGGTGGGGCATGACCAGTGCTGTGGGGGTGTAGTCTGCATCATGGGCTGTGGCTAGCGCCTTCCTTTAATCATCTCTGCTTATTTCAACAGTGTAATGTGAAAGTCTACAAATAAAAGGAGATACCCTTTGCTAAAGTGATAAAAAAGAATGGCACTTAATGATCATATGAACCTGAAACTTCCCTACTAAAGAGCATGTGGGTCACTTAGTGATCACATGAATATGACACCTCCCTACTAAAGGTCCCATTGGAACTGTGACTGAGAAGACCAATCATGTCTCCGCAGCTTCCTATCTCTGTCTGGCAGACATCTTACGGTTATTGACATAAAAGTCTCACATATCGCCACAAAAGGGCTGTTTGTGATAAATTGGCCACATATTGTTAAAGTGAAAATTAAGCCTAGTAGGTTACTGGTCATTTTTTCTGCAATACATAGTAGTAAGCATCACAAAGATCAGTTTGTGGTATTTCTGACTGGAACCCACTGTCTAAAATTGAAATAAAAGGCTGTTTTAAATGCTTCTCTATTCTGATAAATACTGTCAGCAATACAGTCTAATCTCCAAAATATATTCTCTCTTATAAATTATTCATTTTAATGTCTTAATATGGGCACAAGTACATCTTAGATACATATTTTACTGTTTACAGTTTGGACAGGATGAAACTTACATATACATGAACTGCCATAATATATGTGCTTTAGGACTAAGCTCAACTAACTGCACACTACAGTTGCTTGTGACATCACAATTATTGATGACATCACAGAACTACTTGTACAGCTGTTAAAGCATTTGTACTGTTTTCAGAAACTCCAAACTGCGCAGTCACATCTTGTGATATTGCAAGTTTGCTTTATTCTCTAAGAGCCCCATTGTTGTCTTCTGACATAACATGGGAACTATTACGAGAAAAAAACCTCCAGACAAAGCAGGGAGACGGAAAAACCGAGGAAAACAGACCAAAAAAGCAGAGAGATGCAGAGGAAAGGAGGCAGGCCAGGCAAAAACAGCTAAGAGAGAGGTGAGAATAAACAATGCATTTGCAGCAGGTGTACAAAGAGGCTGGGAGAGGTTTGCTGGATTTCTAAAACAGAAAAGAGATCAATTCATAAGAGCATGCAGCAGATGTACCAGATTTTGGCGAGTGAGACACAGGAGAAACGTTGACGTTGCTAAAGATCCAGGGGAGGGATGCAGCCATTGGGTAGGCCAGACAAACCTTTCCATAAGAGATGACCAAAAAGAAGCCAGGTAAAGCAGCTATACAGAGACGCTGGGACAGGTTTGCTGGATTTGTAAAAAAGAAGAAAAATCAATTCATAACAGCAATTAGCAAAGGCCAACCAGGCATCCCACTGGTTCAGCAAACTGCAGAAGAGAGCTGCACCATGCCCACCAGCCACCAAAGCACAGACACTGTACCTTTAACAGTGGAACAATTTACTTTCCACTCACTACTTGGAAAGGGAGGTTATGGCAAAGTAATGCTGGCAACAGATGCTATTCGTAGGGAAAGAGTGGCAGTGAAAATCTTAAAGAAGAGAGCATTGATTAACATCTTAAAGAAGACAGCAATAATAGAACATGAGAACAGTTTGGTTGAGTGTCAGCTACTTGAAATGTCACATGAGAGCATTTTTATGATCCATGGTTATGCAGCCTTCCACACAGAGAGCTATCTATACTGTGTAATGGAACTGGCTGGCAGAGGGGATCTGTTTGATTTTGTGAAGACCTCACCAGTGGACCTAACCACAATAAAATTTATAGCTGCTGAACTGGTTTGTGGATTGCAGTTCATACATTCAAGAGGAATTATTCACAGAGACCTCAAATAGGAGAACATATTACTAACCACAGAGGGTCATGTTAAAATCACAGACTTTGGTCTGGCCCTATTGAATGCATATGGACAAACCAATGCCAAAGTACTTGGTGGGACCAAGGGCTATAATGCTCCAGAAATTATAACTTGCCAGCCGTACAGTGCTGGTGTGGATTGGTTCGCATATGGTGTTATTTTATATCTACTCACCCTACGCAAGTACCCTTTTAATGGAGAGTCAGCTTCTGTGGTAAACACAATAATCCTTACTCAAGAACCAATGTATTCAGGGCTTACTGATCCTGTAACAAAGGACATTATAACAAAGCTCCTGTGTAAAGAACAGACCCTCTGGCTTGGAGTAAATGGCAATGTGCGAAAACACCGCTTCTTCTCTTCAATTAACTGGGCAGCGAGAGAGACTGGAAAAACAGCATCCCCAGTTATACTGCACAAGGACTATGTGGATCTAGATGAAAAACAGCAAATTCCTTTGTCCCATAGTGAAGTGTTGAAAGAACCAATTACCATCACGAACCAAAGGCTTTTTGATAACATTCAATTTGTGTGCCCTAAATGGGGTAACATTTATCACAACATGCCAATGGAAGCAGACACTATGCCATCAGACGAAGACCTGGACTAACAAAAAGTAGAAAATCTGCAGTCCTAAAAACATCTTGTTCCTGTGTTGTCTTCTGCCTACCCCAAACTCGGCTACATCCCTGGAGATGCATTGTCTGTTGCCTGTCCCGACCTCGGCTATGTCCATGGAGATGCACAATCTGCTGCCTGCCCTGATCTTGGCTACATCCCAGGAGATGCACTGTATGCCACCTGCTCGACCTCGGCTACATCCCTGGAGATGCACTGTCTGCCTCCTGCCCCGACCTCTTCTATGTCCCTGGAGATGCACTCTCTGCCGCCTGCCCCGACCTCTGCTACGTCCCTGGAGATGCACTGTCTACCACCTGTTCGACCTCAGTTACATCGCAGGAGATGCACTGTCTGCCGCCTGCCCCAACCTCTGCTATGTCCCTGGAGATGCACTGTCTGCCACCTGCTCAACCTCAGCTACGTCCCTGGAGATGCACTGTCTGCTGCCTGTTCGACCTCGGCTACATCCCAGGAGATGCACTGTCTGCTGCCTGTTCGACCTCGGCTACATCCCAGGAGATGCACTGTCTGCCACCTGCTCGACCTTAGCTACGTCCCTGGATATGCACTGTCTGCTGCCTGTTCGACCTCGGCTACATCCCAGGAGATGCACTGTCTGCCACCTGCCCCGACCTCTGCTACGTCCCTGGAGATGCACTGTCTGCCACCTGCCCCAACCTCTGCTACGTCCCTGGAGATGCACTGTCTGCTGCCTGCTCAACCTCGGCTACGTCCCTGGAGATGCACTGTCTGCCGCCTGCTCAACCTCGGCTACGTCCCTGGAGATGCACTGTCTGCCGCCTGCTCAACTTCGGCTATGTCCCTGGAGATGCACAATCTGCTGCCTGCCCTGATCTTGGCTACATCCCAGGAGATGCACTGTATGCCACCTGCTCGACCCCGGCTACATCCCCGGAGATGCACTGTCTGCTGCCTGCCCCGACCTCTGCTATGTCCCTGGAGATGCACTCTCTGCCGCCTGCCCCGACCTCTGCTACATCCCTGGAGATGCACTGTCTACCACCTGTTCGACCTCAGTTACATCCCAGGAGATGCACTGTCTGCCGCCTGCCCCAACCTCTGCTATGTCCCTGGAGATGCACTCTCTGCCGCCTGCTCAACCTCAGCTACGTCCCTGGAGGTGCACTGTCTGCTGCCTGTTCGACCTCGGCTACATCCCAGGAGATGCACTGTCTGCCACCTGCTCGACCTCGGCTACGTCCCTGGATATGCACTGTCTACCGCCTGTTCGACCTCGGCTACATCCCAGGAGATGCACTGTCTGCCACCTGCCCCGACCTCTGCTACATCCCTGGAGATGCACTGTCTGCCGCCTGCCCCAACCTCTGCTACGTCCCTGGAGATGCACTGTCTGCTGCCTGCTCAACCTCGGCTACGTCCCTGGAGATGCACTGTCTGCCGCCTGCTCAACCTCGGCTATGTCCCTGGAGATGCACTGTCTGCCGCCTGCCCCGACCTCTGCTACGTCCCTGAAGATGCACTGTCTGCCGCCTGCCCTGACCTCTGCTACGTCCCAGGAGATGCACTGTCTGCCGCCTGCCCTAACCTCAGCTACGTCCCTGGAGATGTAGTCTGCCACCTGCCCCGACCTCAGCTATGCGTCCCTGGAGATGCACTGTGTGCCGCCTGCTTCGACCTTGGCTACATCCCAGGAGAAGCACTGTGTGCCGCCTGCTTCGACCTTGGCTACATCCCAGGAGAAGCACTGTGTGCCACCTGCTCTGACGTTGGCTACATCCCAGGAAATGCACTATTGATTCTACTATATTGCTCAATAAATAAAATAACATTTAAAAAATTAATAAAGGTGTCTTGCTTAACAGGAACTGTGTAAGTAATAAGCGCAAGGCATAGTAGGGCTAAAAGAAGCTTTATCCCTAAAAGGTCAACAGAGATGAGTTTAGAAATTATGTACATTATATAATCTATTGGAAAACATAGACGGCCCGATTGAGAGGGGCACATAATGTTGATGCCACACACAAGCAGCCTATGTTTTAAGTGTATGCATATAAATAAATTGGGGTCCTCCTCCTGAGGATTAACACGGCCAGACCTGGCAAAAGTAAACTACATGTACAGGTGCCTTTTTACTTTAACTTGTATGCGCACCCTGACATCTATAAAATACCATGCAAAAATATGTGGTGACAAGTTCTACATTGTGCCAGTCCCTGTAGGTATTTATGGTTTGGTTTTGGAAGGCACCAGGGCGTCATATAATGAATTGACCAAATTACTTAAGTGTTCGGCGGCAGCAGTATGAGGTGACAGTCTCCTGTGTGCCTATTTTCAATGGGGGGCCTGGAGCTGCAGCTCCAACCACCCCATTGTTGATCTGGCCCTGGCCTAGGCTTCCTAGAAGTCTAGCACCGGCCCTGGGTTGGGTACTGGCACTGAGGATCCCGGTGCTCAACATCCCAATGCCGGAATTCCGGTTAGATGACTAGGTTACCCTACGCCTAACCCCCCTGCAACCTAAACCTCTCACTCTAAACCTAACCCTCCCCCAAACCCTAATACTGACCGTCGGGATGCTGGTGCTGGGATTCTGACTGGTGTAACACATATAAAAACATGAAAATGTGGATATATCCATTTTTATCTTAGTTTTCTCTGTACAATTGTTTAAGCAGTAGTGCAAATTGAAGGTGCTAGCTTTGGGTTTGTTTAAGATTGAATGCTCTCCCCGTTTTGTTTCTGTACTGTCTCCAATGTTCCTTCAATGGCAATGGCTGGGCGCAATATTTTTAAATGTCAAATCAAATGGATGCTGACTGATGACAGCAAAGATGACGAGCACATTAGTCTTACTGATATTGCACAGTGCCGGGATCACCTAGAGTGATGAGCTCTGATCTCAGAGATGGAAAGGCAGCACAGCCGTAGCTAAACATCTTAGCACACTGGGCGAGAGTGATCATAATATGCCACACCCTAATGCCCCCAATTAATAATATGCCACACCATAATGGCCCAATTAATATTATGTCACACCATAATGGCCCAATTGCTAATATACTACACTATAACGTGTCAATTGATAATAATGTTCCTTTATATTTCAGCCACAGAGCCCTCTTAGTCATGCCCTTTTATATGGTCGGAGCCCTCTCAGGTGTAGACATGACAGGCCACTTTATATGCCTTCATCCTCAAATCTCCCACATGTCCTTATATTGCAAGTCCAGAGCCCCCTCATGTCCTGTTAGTACCAGCCCAAAGCCCCTCCCATGCCCTTATATTGACATCTCAGAGCCCAAGCATGCCCTTATATTGCCATCCTAGACCCCCTCATGTCATTGCCAGCCTAAAGCCACCCTCATGGATTTATATTGCTTATCTAGAGCCACCCTCATGATCACACACTACTCCTGTCACATCCGCAGCCAGAGGGCAACTCATAATGATTAACAACTCATTAGAGCTAGGGGGACTGGACTGAAGGGCGGAGCAGTAGGGGACCCGTCCGGCTGCGAAGGGGGTGGCTGAGCTAATGGGGACAGGAAGAGGGAAGCCTGGACTGTTGGGGTTTGCACATCAACCATTGCTGCAGGAGTCCGACAAATTGTTTTGCTGAGGAAGCAGTGGCTGTCTGAACATGGTAAGCTGAGGTAGCGGCAGTAACGATCCCTCCCAGACCCAGTTCTTGTGCCCTGGATCATAACACCGGCTGCACCACCCTCCCTATGGCTCTGAGAGGCAGAGCCAGGGCAGGAAAAAAAAAACACACATAGACCCCCCACATGAGCATATAAACACACACATTAGCACCCACATAAAAGTAATAAAACATATAGGATTTGCATGAAAAAAACACACATAGGCCGCCACATGAAAATGTATGAAGTGTTATAGGGCCTCCTATACAATAGGACCACCCTGGATGCTAAGCTACAATTACACCCTAAGATGCGTATTCATACAGAGGGAAACAGCCAGTGGGTGACAGGGAGAGGGTGACGACAGGGAGAGGGCAACAGGGACAGAATGACGACAGGGAGAGGGTGACAGGGAGAGGGTTACAGCACTGGGTGAGAGAGAGGGTGACGACAGGGAGAGAGTGACGACAGGGAGAGGGTGACAGCACTGGGTGAGAGAGAGGGTGATGACAGGGAGAGAGTGACGATAGGGAGAGGGTGACATCACTGGGTGAGAGAAAGGGTGACGACAGGGAGAGAGTGACAGGGAGAGAGTGACAGCACTAGGTGACAGAAAGAGGGTGACGACAGGAGGTGAAAGCAATGGGTGACAGGGAGAGAATGACCAATGGATGATGGGGACAGGGTGATGACAGGGAGAGGGTAACAACCAGTGGGTGAGAGGGAGACAGCCAGTGGGTGACAGGGAGATGGTGACAGCACTAAGTTACAGGCAAAGGGTGACAGCACTGGGTGACAGGGAGAGGGTGACGACAGGATAAGGGCAACAGCACTAATGGTGCGTACACACTGGTCGATAAAGTGGACGACTGAACGATAACGATATCGTTATCGTTCAGTTGTCCACTTTATCATCCATTTTTAACCCCAAAAAGATGAACGATGACGACGACGCGCGTTCCCGCGGGTCGTTCGTCATCATCGTTCATCGGGCTGACATGCAGGCCAACCTGACGGTCTCGTCAGGTTGCTGCATGTTGGGGAATGGGGGAGAGAGCCCGGCGCTGAATGATATTGTTAATGATATCGTTCAGCGGCTGTGCTCAATGTCATGAACGACATTGAGCACAGCCTGCCGGGGACAACACTACACGATATCGCTCAGGGAGCATATCGTCTAGTGTGTACCCACCATAAGTGACAGGAAGAGGGTGACAGCAGTGGCTGGTAGGGAGAGGATGACAGGGAGAGAATGACCACAAGGAGAGGGCGAAAGCACTAGGTGACAGAGAGGTTGATGACAGGCAGAGGGTGACAACCAGTGCATGATAAATACAGGGTAGTTCAATTTTCTTACCTGAGGCTGCTGTCCTGGGTATGCCGGGGAAGAGGATCTGCAGCTGGGAAGAAGACCAAGGTGGTGGGCTGCTGCAAAACAACATTATGTGTGTGCGGCTCAGGAGTATGGGAGGGGTGGGAGCTGTGTGGGATACCAATGCTGCAGGGGGCGCGGAGCTGGATGGGCATCTGCCGGAGTAGAAAGAAGGAGCCATCCAAATGCAGCAGTGGGGGTCTGGCAATAGGGCCTGTGACAGCGGATGAGCATGATGGGTTCTGCTGTCAGGGCACCCCCCCCATCCCAGTACAGGCATGTCACACAGTGCCCCCCCATCCCAGTACACAGGTAGGTCACACAGTGCCCCCCCATCCCAGTAAACCGGTAGGTCACACAGTGCCCCCCCATCCCAGTACACAGGTAGGTCACACAGTGTCCTCTCTCCATCCCAGTACACAGGTATGTCACACAGTGCCCCCCCATCCCAGTACACAGGTAGGTCACAAAGACAGTGCCCCCACCCATCCCAATATACAGGTATGTCACACAGACAGTGCCCCAGCCCCCATCCCAGTACACTGGTATGTCACATAGACAGTCTCCTTCCCCCATCTCAGTACACTGGTATGTTACACAGTCCTCCCCCCCACTGGTATGTCACACAAACAGTCCCCTTCCCCCCATCTGAGTACACTGGTATATCACACAAACAGTCCCCTTCCCCCCATATATCACACAAACAGACCCCTTCCCCTCATGTATCACGCAAACAGTCCCCTTCCCCCCATATATCACACAAACAGTCCCCTTCCCCCCATATATCACACAAACAGTCACCTTCCCCCCATATATCACGCAAACAGTCCCCTTCCCCCCATATATCACACAAACAGTCCCCTTCCTCCCATCTCAGTACACTGGTATATAACACAAATAGTCCCCTTCCCCCCATATATCACACAAACAGTCCCCTTCTCCCCATCTCAGTACACTGCATACAGTCTACCTCCATCTTAGTACACAGCCTCACATTAGAACACTCATTTATTTCTTACTTCTCTGCTGTTTCTTTTCTATTCCTTGCTTCTCCACTTCCTGTGGGCAGCTCCTCTTCACATACTTTGCTGAGCAGCTTAGCCTCGAGTCCTCTTCAACTGCAGCACCGCGCTGGGAATGAATGGGACTGGGACAAGGCAGCACTGCCCGTACTGCCTGCAAACACAGCAGATCTCCCTGCCTCCTCTCCCTTACATAGCTGATGATGAGTCAGTCTGATAGATGTGCGCAGGTAGCGGAACCTCATTCACTGGGGATGGTGATGCCGGCGGCGCACAGCTTGTTCCTCATGGCAGCCGCATCATTACCATCAGCTGAGCGGCCATGCCCATGCTGCCCTCTTTAAAAAAAGCATGGGAGCAATACAGTGGCTCCTTGCCGGACTGACCTCGAACTGCTGCCTGTGTTGCTACTGCGGTGATCAACAGGGGCCCGTACATGCCTGCACCCTGCTGACCACTACAGCAGCACAGGCAGCGTTTACACTCCGGGGCCCCCTAGGACCTCGGGACCGGGACAGTCTCCCCCCCGTCGCCGAGCCTGGTAACGCAGAAAGGGGAGGAGCTAAGAGGGAAAAGTGAGGCCCCTTCTCCACCAGCCAGACACAGACTTGTAAGCTGTGTGACTCTAGGGGGAGGAGCTGAGCAGAAGAGAGCAGCCACTCCTCCCTCTCCGGCCTGTCATTTAACAACGTCTGGGCTGTTTTTAAGGCAACGGCTGTGCTGGCTGCGCAGTGGCAACTAATGAGTCAGTGTGACTCATCGTAATGCCAGCGGCTGTGGGGGACAGCGGCGGTACTCAGCTTGGTGACACCCTTACATCTTGGCTCCGTACGCGGCTGCGTACCTGGCGTAATGGGCCGGCCGGCCCTGGTGGCAGGTACATTTGTCCCAGATTCTTGTCTTTTGTGTTTTAAACCCCCAGGAGAAAGTCTGCAGTGTAGCAGGCTTGAGTTTCGGCTTTTTGAAAAGCCGGTTTGGGACCTGGGGGTTGTGGGTGAGAGGAGAGGGAGGGCTCCACCCACGGCCACTCCAGGTTTTGGTTCTCGCAGCCTGGTAACAGGCTTGTTAGTTTTCCACCTGAGAGTGGCCAATATAAGCCTAGTGTGTTTAGGGCTGATTGTCTCACCTGGGAAAGCAGGCAGGGAGTTTGCTCAGAGACACTTGGATACCTAACTGTGAGTGTTGTGCTGTGCTTTTGTTGCTGGCGTGGGCATTAGGCCCTGCCAGGTTCTGGTAGTGAGGGAACTACCTGTGAAGTTAGTGCCCCAACAGGGCTAAGATTTATATTTATGTTTTCTTTATGTTTCTGACATTGTACAATAAAGACTGGCGCCGACCAGCTTGTACTTGCATCCAGACTGGTGTGCTGCTTCCCTGCTGCTGTGTGTGTGTGTAAGGAAGGAGTCCTCTACCCAGGAGAGGGACCCCCTAACCTAACTGTGTCACAATATGGTGGAGAATGTGGGCACGTGACGGTGGCCCGCCAACTGATGTGCCTCCCATTGAGGTGGGAAGTGTTGTTGGGCCAGGTGATCATCTGCCTGATTTAGAGGTCAGAAGAGGTCTTTGCCGTGGAGCAGTTGAATGACCCTACTTTGGTAAAAGCCAGGGACAATGTAAAAGTAGTTGATGGTAAACCCGTAGACCCTGATAGTCCTTTGTCCTATCCCCACATGGCAATGTGTCAGGATTTGTTATATCAGGTGACTAAGAAGGGGGAAGATGTTGTGGAACAACTAATAGTTCCCAAAGCCTACAGAAGAACAGTGTTGGATCTGGCCCATGGTCATATAATGGCAGGCCATCTAGGGGTAGAGAAAACCACTGAGCGAATAATGCAGAGGTTTTTCTGGCCCGGGCTTCATAAAGAGGTATCTGACTTTTGCGCATCTTGCCCTGAGTGTCAGTATCATGCTCCCAGGCCACATTTTAAGGGTCCACTAGTTCCATTGCCTATCACTAGTTTGAAAGAATAGCGATGGATTTGGTTGGACCCTTAATGAAGTCTGCCAGGGGACACCAGTATATTCTGGTCATAATGGATTACGCTACCAGGTACCCGGAAGCGATCCCGTTGCGCAATACGTCAACCAAGACCATTGCCAGAGAGCTAGTTCATGTCTTTAGCAGGCTGGGTATACCTAAGGAGATACTAACTGACCAGGGTACACCGTTTATGTCCAAAGTCATGAAAGAGTTATGCCGCCTGTTCAAAATTGAACAGTTAAGAACTTCGGTTTATCACCCCCAAACCGATGGGCTGGTCGAGAGGTTTGACAAGACGTTAAAACACATGCTTAGGAAAGTGGTCGACAAGGATGGTAGGGATTGGGACTACTTATTGCCGTATTTATTGTTGGCCATAAGAGAAGTTCCCCAGTCCTCCACCGGGTTTTCACCCTTCGACTTGTTGTATGGGAGACACCCAAGGGGGTTACTAGACATTGCCAAAGAGACATGGGAGGGGCAGTTTAGTCCTTACAAAACGGTGATTGAGTATGTTTCCCAAATGCAGGAGAGAATTGCTGCGGTAGTGCCGATAGTGAGAGAGCACCTGGAACAGGCTCAACAGGCACAGCAGAGGGTATACAACCGCAATGCTCGGTTACGCAGCTTTGCTCCTGGGGACAGAGTGTTAGTATTGGTTCCCACTGTGGAAAATAAACTTTTGGCTAAATGGCAAGGGCCCTTTGAAATCTTAGAAAGAGTGGGGCAGGTCAATTACAAAGTTTACCAGCCGGGGAAAAGAAAGCCGGAACAGATATACCATATAAATCTGTTAAAGCCCTGGAAAGATAGAACGGTACTGTCGGCCGTCCGAGACCCTCCAGTAAGTCCAGGACCCTTAGTTCCCGAAGTGACAGTGGCAAAAACCCTGTCGGCAATTCAACAACAAGAGGTCAAGGAGTTTCTGATTAGAAATAGGGTGCTGTTCTCTGACGTACCTGGGAAAACCTCGGTCATTAAACATGACATCATCACTGACCCAGGGGTTAAAGTTAATCTAAAGCCCTATAGGTTACCAGAAGCACAAAGAGAATCGGTGTCGAAAGAAATTAAAAATATGCTAGAGTTAGGGGTTATTGAAGAATCACATAGTGAATGGTCAAGTCCCATTGTGTTGATTCCAAAGCCCGACGGGAGTGTGCGTTTCTGCAATGACTTCCGAAAGTTGAACAGTGTTTCAAAATTCGATGCCTACCCGATGCCAAGAGTGGATGAACTGATTGAGAGACTAGGGACGGCAAGGTATTTAACCACTCTTGACCTAACCAAAGGGTATTGGCAAGTACCATTAACCGAGAGCGCCAAACAAAAGACAGCTTTTTCAGCGCCAGAGGGCTTGTTTCAGTACAAGATGTTGCCCTTCGGGTTACATGGGGTACCTGCTACCTTCCAAAGAATGATGGACAGGATTCTAAGGCCCCATAGACGGTATGCGTCTGCTTATCTGGATGACGTGGTCGTTCATAGTCCTGATTGGCAGTCTCACTTACCCAGGGTACAAGCAGTGTTGGACTCCATCTATAAGGCAGGTTTGACAGCCAACCCAAAAAAGTGTTGTCTAGGCATGGAGGAAGTAAAATATCTGGGATACACCATTGGCAGAGGCCTGATAAAGCCTCAGCTCAATAAAGTTGATGCCATACAAAACTGGCCACGGCCTCTGAATAAGAAGCAGGTGAGAGCCTTCTTGGGAATTACGGGGTACTACAGGAGGTTTATACCCAACTTTGCCACCATGGCAGTCCCACTGATTGACCTGACCAAAGGCAAACAAAAAGTCATGGTAGAATGAAGTCCTGAGGCAGAGAAAGCTTTTCAGGAGTTGAAAGTAGCGTTGTGTTCCCAACCAGTCCTGATGACTCCTAATTTTGAAAGGGAATTCATAGTACAAACCGATGCATCAGAAGTAGGCATAGGAGCGGTCCTGTCCCAGAACAAGGAGGGTGAGGAACACCCTATTTTCTATCTTAGCAGAAAGTTGAATGTACATGAGAGAAACTATGCCACAGTGGAGAAGGAGGCGTTGGCCATAAAGTGGGCGGTAGAGGCTCTCAGGTACTACTTGGTCTGAAGAAAGTTCAAATTGATCACTGACCATGCCCCTCTGAAGTGGATGTCTGAAAATAAGGACAGTAATGCGAGAATTACAAGATGGTTCATGGCATTACAAACTTTAAAATTTTCAGTGGAACACAGGCCAGGAAGCCAGCTGGCCAATGCTGACGCGTTGACACGCGTTTATTGTTTGGGAGCTTCAGTTGTTCCGCCCCACAGGTCGAAACAAAGCGGGGGGATATGTGATAGGATCACTGGTAAAGTGGTCTGTGGCAGGTACATTTGTCCCAGATTCCTATCTTTTGTGTTTTAAACCCCCAGGAGAAAGTCTGCAGTGTAGCAGGCTTGAGTTTCGGCTTTTTGAAAAGCCGGTTTGGGACCTGGGGGTTGTGGGTGAGAGGAGAGGGAAGGCTCCACCCACGGCCACTCCAGGTTTTGGTTCTCGCAGCCTGGTAACAGGCTTGTTAGTTTTCCACCTGAGAGTGGCCAATATAAGCCTAGTGTGTTTAGGGCTGATTGTCTCACCTGGGAGAGCAGGCAAGGAGTTTGCTCAGAGACACTTGGATACCTAACTGTGAGTGTTGTGCTGTGCTTTTGTTGCTGGCGAGGGCATTAGGCCCTGCCAGGTTCTGGTAGTGAGGGAACTACCTGTGAAGTTAGTGCCCCGACAGGGCTAGGATTTATATTTATGTTTTCTTTATGTTTCTGACATTGTACAATAAAGACTGGCGCCGACCAGCTTGTACTTGCATCCAGACTGGTGTGCTGCTTCCCTGCTGCTGTGTGTGTGTGTAAGGAAGGAGTCCTCTACCCAGGAGAGGGACCCCCTAACCTAACTGTGTCACAATATATATATATATATATATAGATAGATAGATAGATAGATAGATAGATAGAATTAATATATAGTATACTCTATTCATAATATATATATATATATATATATATATATATACACACAGTATATAAAAATAGTATACATATATTATTATTGAAGACTCCATCTTCAATAATTGGCACCCCTAATGGATAAATATTATATATAAAAGATTCCTCCACAACATGGACCCCTGGGGGCCCACACTACACACCCATATTTTTAATACCTCTCTAGAGTCCCACATCGGCGGTAGCGCTGCACAAATCGCCTGGAAAGTGGCTTCTGCGGCTCCCTATGCTGCACCGTCCTTGTCCATTTCCCCGGTGATCTGTGCATGTGCAGACTAGTGCCGCCGGCCACCAGGGAGAGAGGAGGGGGCCCAGTCGGCCCATCCTCTCTTAATATGCCTGTGAGTAGAATATACCATATAAGTGTAAAACATAAAGTGGATAACACAATGCAGTATTTATAGGTTAATAACTATAAGCAATGTGAGTGACGGAATAAATGATGCATATAGCGATAGATGGTAAAAGTATGTTAGGTTTTATTCGGAAGGCAATGTACTATCATACTAAATGTCCTATTGTGGACTATGCTGCATGTTACTGTGCCAGCAAAAGTCACTGATCACTGTAATGCTTCTTATTATACTGTTGGGGGGAATGATGGTATCCCATTGTTGGAAGTGCAGGGAATGGTGTGAGTCCACAAGTGGTGCAACTCCTGCCAGGGTAGTCTGCTCTGGAGGGGCGGCATCCTGTACCCTCCATTTGTGTCTTGCTGGGCGTTCCCTTCTTGGTGAGCGGTATCTTGATGTTGTTGTCCTGCACTCCTGCTTCTGCCCCCAATGCTAAGGGCTGACCCGTAGTGTGTCCGCACTCGGGAGTAGGACTGGCAATAGAAAACCCAGTCTATTGTGTAAGTACTTGTCCCCGCCTCTTTTCCTCATTCCACCCCGCAGATTTGTTTTTATCTCTGCATAGGGGGGGGCAGAGCTTTCATTGTACCCTAAGATCTGTTACCGGCCCTGATCAGGCGTCACTTGTGTTCTGCAGGACAGATGCTGCGGTCCCTCGGCAGTGGCCCCCGACTCCACGGCATGTTCTGTGAAATATAATACATGATTATTTTGAATTTTTAGTGTCGTGTTTTAAACAATATGGCATCTTGCATGTGGGGCAAGGATGGCGCAGCATATTAGTCCCAATAAAGTGCTGGTTTAGTGGCCATTTTCCCCAAACTGTGAATGCGCACCTACCACAATGAGGTAACACATAGACAATAAAAATGGCAACAATAAGTGCTACACCTAAAGGAGGTCCACAAAGTCCACGAAAAAAGTTATGTCTTGTAGTAAAATAATTTTTCACACTCCACTTCTCATGCGACGCTGCTATTTCTCCAATAACTGCTGTTCTGTATGTCAATAGATTAATCTAAAGCAATAGGGCATATGTACTAAGCCACAGAGAGGGAAAAAGTACCAAGCAATCAGCTTCTAATTGTCATTTTTCAAATACAGCCTGTAAAGTGACAGTTAGGAGCTGATTGGTTGATACTCCTACTTTAGTGGAGGTAACGGCATACTTACCGACATATCGGTGCAGCAGGGAGGGTGGGGGCAGTTTCAAGTGGCAGAACTGGGGCTTGCCGAAGCGATTGCGTTATCCTGACCCCGCCCCCCACTTTATAATGCTGATATTACCGGCTATATAAAGCAAGCGGCGGGGCTACGATGACGCGATTCAGCCCGAATTGCGTCATCACACCCCCGGACCACCCACTATCACGGCGGGCGCGGGAGGGGAGGTCCCCATTCTGGGGGGCTTAATTACTCTTGCGGGGTGACGGGAGCTGGCGATTTTCAGGAGGCTCCCGGCAGTCCCAGGAGAGTAGGCAAGTGTGGTAATGGGAAGTGTCGGCAAAAAATGCAGGCGTGTCGCAACTGTTTTGTGGGTGTGTCGCAACCTGTGTCTGCAATCCCGTATGGAAGAAAAAAGTCTCTGGTGTCTTAGTGAACACGCCCATTCTACGCGACCAGAGGGTGACTCAGAAGACCAATATTCAAAACATCTGCTTCTTCGTACGTGGTCGTGGATGCTTGGATTTGCAAAGCCGTAGGGGGGGTCTCAATACATTACTGGGCGTCTGCGCCATTTGCATATTTTCCCACAACAGTTGTGTACAGAATCGCAGCTGCAATGACATTATCACACAACTCTGAATCAGGCCTAGAATGCAATAAAATGTGTTTGAAAAAATACTTATGTGACATAAAACTTAAAATTGATATCAAACAAATACACTTCCCATTATCAAGTATAACACACATGGCATTAACAGTGAAATGTTCATATCGTATGTTATACAGACCTGATGTCATAAGCAAAGCTGCACCTAGAAGAACAGCAAGTGGGTGAGGATGATGTGGAGGATATGGAGACAGCACATGATGGTACCTTGCCGGTCTGGCTGATATAACTGCCAGAATACACAAGAGACGTCCGGGCTGTATGCCTGGCAGAGGAGAAGGAATAAGAAGGAAACTACATTTAGCCAGAGAGTGAGGAGGATTCACAAGGGGAATTCATCTGTGTATGTATCCCTTTTCCTTCTTCACTATCATGTGCCAGCAATTTCCCTGACTATACAGTGTGCCGGTAATCTCACTAACTATACAGCATGCCGGCACTCTCACTAACTATACTGTGTGCCAGCAATCTCATTACCCATACTGTATGCTGGCACTCTCACTAACTATACAGTGTGCCGGCACTCTCACTAACTATACTGTGTGCCAGCAATCTCATTACCCATACTATATGCTGGCACTCTCACTAACTATACAGCGTGCCGGCACTCTCACTAACTATACAGCGTGACGGCACTCTCACTAACTATACTGTGTGCCAGCAATCTCATTACCCATACTGTATGCTGGCACTCTCACAAACTATACAGCGTGCCGGCACTCTCACTAACTATACTGTGTGCCAGCAATCTCATTACCCATACTGTATGCTGGCACTCTCACTAACTATACAGCGTGCCGGCACTCTCACTAACTATATAGCGTGCTGGCACTCTCACTAACTATACAGCGTGCCGGCACTCCCACTAACTATACAGCGTGACGGCACTCTCACTAACTATACTGTGTGCCAGCAATCTCATTACCCATACTGTATGCTAGCACTCCCACTAACTATACAGCGTGCCGGCACTCTCACTAACTATATAGCATGCCGGCACTCTCACTAACTATACAGCGTGCTTGCACTCTCACTAACTATACAGCGTGCCGGCACTCTCACTAACTATACAGCATGTCGGCACTCTCACTAACTATACTGTATGCTAGCAATCTCATTACCCATACTGTATGCTAGCAATCTCATTACCCATACTGTATGCTGGCACTCTCACTAACTATACTGTGTGCCGGCACTCTCACTAACTATACTGTGTGCCTGCAATCTCATTACCCAAACTGTATGCTGGCACTCTCACTAACTATACAGCGTGCCGGCACTCTCACTAACTATACAGCGTGCCGGCACTCTCACTAACTATACAGTGTGCCAGCACTCTCACTAACTATACAGCGTGCCGGCACTCTCACTAACTATACTGTGTGCCGGCAATCTCATTACCCAAACTGTGTGCCGGCACTCTCACTAACTATACAGCATGCCGGCACTCTCACTAACTATACAGCGTGCCGGCACTCTCACTAACTATACAGCGTGCCGGCACTCTCACTAACTATACAGCGTGCCGGCACTCTTACTAACTATACAGCGTGCCGGCACTCTCACTAACTATACAGCGTGCCGGCACTCTCACTAACTATACAGCGTGCCGGCACTCTCACTAACTATACAGCGTGCCGGCACTCTCACTAACTATACTGTGTGCCAGCAATCTTATTACCCATACTGTATGCTGGGACTCTCATTAAATATACATCGTGCTGGCACTCTCACTAACTATACAACGTGCCGGCACTCTCACTAACTATACAGTGTGCCGCCAATCTCACTAACTGTACTGTGTGCCAGCAAGCTCATTACCCATACTGTATGCTGGCACTCTCACTAACTATACAGCATGCCGGCAATCTCACTAACTATACTGTGTGCCAGCAATCTCATTACCCATACTGTATGCTGGCACTCTCACTAACTATACAGCGTGCCAGCACTCTCACTAACTATACTGTGTGCCAACAATCTCATTACCCATACTGTATGCTGGCACTCTCACTAACTATACAGCGTGCCGGCACTCTCACTAACTAAACAGCATGCCGGCACTCTCACTAACTATACAGCGTGCCGGCACTCTCACTAACTATACAGCGTGCCGGCACTCTCACTACAGCGTGCCGGCACTCCCACTAACTATATAGCATGCCGGCACTCTCACTAACTATACAGCGTGCTTGCACTCTCACTAACTATACAGCGTGCCGGCACTCTCACTAACTATACAGCATGCCGGCACTCTCACTAACTATACTGTATGCTAGCAATCTCATTACCCATACTGTATGCTAGCAATCTCATTACCCATACTGTATGCTGGCACTCTCACTAACTATACTGTGTGCCGGCACTCTCACTAACTATACTGTGTGCCTGCAATCTCATTACCCAAACTGTATGCTGGCACTCTCACTAACTATACAGCGTGCCGGCACTCTCACTAACTATACAGCGTGCCGGCACTCTCACTAACTATACAGTGTGCCGGCACTCTCACTAACTATACAGCGTGCCGGCACTCTCACTAACTATACTGTGTGCCGGCAATCTCATTACCCAAACTGTGTGCCGGCACTCTCACTAACTATACAGCATGCCGGCACTCTCACTAACTATACAGCGTGCCGGCACTCTCACTAACTATACAGCGTGCCGGCACTCTCACTAACTATACAGCGTGCCGGCACTCTTACTAACTATACAGCGTGCCGGCACTCTCACTAACTATACAGCGTGCCGGCACTCTCACTAACTATACAGCGTGCCGGCACTCTCACTAACTATACAGCGTGCCGGCACTCTCACTAACTATACTGTGTGCCAGCAATCTCATTACCCATACTGTATGCTGGGACTCTCATTAAATATACATCGTGCTGGCACTCTCACTAACTATACAACGTGCCGGCACTCTCACTAACTATACAGTGTGCCGCCAATCTCACTAACTGTACTGTGTGCCAGCAAGCTCATTACCCATACTGTATGCTGGCACTCTCACTAACTATACAGCATGCCGGCAATCTCACTAACTATACTGTGTGCCAGCAATCTCATTACCCATACTGTATGCTGGCACTCTCACTAACTATACAGCGTGCCAGCACTCTCACTAACTATACTGTGTGCCAACAATCTCATTACCCATACTGTATGCTGGCACTCTCACTAACTATACAGCGTGCCGGCACTCTCACTAACTATACAGCATGCCGGCACTCTCACTAACTATACAGCGTGCCGGCACTCTCACTAACTATACAGCGTGCCGGCACTCTCACTACAGCGTGCCGGCACTCCCACTAACTATACAGCATGCCGGCACTCTCTCTAACTATACTGTATGCTGGCAATCTCACTAACTATACATTGTGCTGGCACTCTCACTAACTATACTGTATGCTGGCAATCTCACTAACTATACAGTGTGCCGGCACTCTCACTAACTATACTGTATGCTGGCAATCTCATTACCCATACAGCATGCCGGCGCTCTCACTAACTATACTGTGTGCCAGCAATCTCATTACCCATACTGTATGCTTGCACTCTCACTAACTGTACAGTGTGCCGGCACTCTCCCTAACTATACAGTGTGCCGGCACTCACACTAACTATACAGCATGCCGGCACTCTCACTAACTATACTGTGTGTCAGCAATCTCATTACCCATACTGTATGCTGGCACTCTCATTAAATATACATCGTGCCGGCACTCTCACTAACTATACAACGTGCCGGCACTCTCATTAACTATACAACGTGCCGGCACTCTCATTAACTATACAACGTGCCGGCACTCTCACTAACTATACAGCATGCCGGCATGCTCACTAACTGCACTTTGTGCCAGCAATCTCATTACCCATACTGTATGCTGGCACTCTCACTAACTATACATCGTGCCAGCACTCTCACTGACTATACAGCGTGCCACCAATCTCACTAACTAAACTGTATGCTGACACTCTCACTAACTCATTACTCATACAGCGTGCCGGCACTCTCACTAACTATACAGCGTGCCGGCACTCTCACTACAGCGTGCCGGCACTCCCACTAACTATACAGCGTGCCGGCACTCTCTCTAACTATACTGTATGCTGGCAATCTCATTACCCATACAGCATGCCGGCACTCTCACTAACTATACTGTGTGCCAGCAATCTCATTACCCATACTGTATGCTTGCACTCTCACTAACTGTACAGTGTGCCGGCACTCTCCCTAACTATACAGTGTGCCGGCACTCACACTAACTATACAGCATGCCGGCACTCTCACTAACTATACTGTGTGTCAGCAATCTCATTACCCATACTGTATGCTGGCACTCTCATTAAATATACATCGTGCCGGCACTCTCACTAACTATACAACGTGCCGGCACTCTCATTAACTATACAACGTGCCGGCACTCTCATTAACTATACAACGTGCCGGCACTCTCACTAACTATACAGCATGCCGGCATGCTCACTAACTGCACTTTGTGCCAGCAATCTCATTACCCATACTGTATGCTGGCACTCTCACTAACTATACATCGTGCCAGCACTCTCACTGACTATACAGCGTGCCACCAATCTCACTAACTAAACTGTATGCTGACACTCTCACTAACTCATTACTCATACAGTGTGCCGGCACTCTCACTAACTATACAGTGTGCCGGCACTCTCACTAACTATACTGCGTGCCAGCAATCTTACTAACTATACAGCATGCCGGCACTCTCACTAACTATACAGCGTGCCAGCACTCTCACTGACCATACAGCATGCCGGCACTCTCACTAACTATACAGCGTGCCAGCACTCTCACTGACTATACAGCATATTGGCACTCTCACTAACTATACAGTGTGCCGGCACTCTCACTAACTATACTGTGTGTCGGCAATCTCACTAACTATACAGCTTGCCAGTACTCTCACTGACTATACAGCATGCCGGCACTCTCACTAACTATACAGCGTGCCGGTAATCTCACTAACTATATAGTGTGCTGGCAATCTCACTAACTATACAGCGTGCCGGTAATCTCACTAACTATACAGTGTGCCGGCACTCTAACTATACAGTGTGCCGGTGCCGGCACTCTCACTAACTATACTGCGTGCCAGCACTCTCACTGACTATACAGCATGCCGGCACTCTCACTAACTATACAGCGTGCTGGCACTCTCACTAACTATACAGTGTGCCGGCACTCTCACTAACTATACTGTGTGCCGGCACTCTCACTAACTATACTGTGTGCCGGCACTCTCACTAACTATACTGTGTGCCGGCAATCTCACTAACTATACTGTGTGCCGGCAATCTCACTAACTATACTGTGTGCCGGCAATCTCACTAACTATACTGCGTGCCGGCAATCTCACTAACTATACTGTGTGCCGGCACTCTCACTAACTATACAGTGTGCCGGCACTCTCACTAACTATACTGTGTGCCGGCAATCTCACTAACTATACTGTGTGCCGGCAATCTCACTGACTATACAGCGTGCCGGCAATCTCACTAACTATACTGTGTGCCGGCACTCTCACTAACTATACAGTGTGCCGGCACTCTCACTAACTATACTGTGTGCCGGCAATCTCACTAACTATACTGTGTGCCGGCAATCTCACTAACTATACAGCTTGCCGGCACTCTCACTAACTATACAGTGTGCCGGCACTCTCACTAACTATACTGTATGCCGGCAATCTCTCTAACTATACAGTGTGCCGGCACTCTCACTAACTATACAGTGTGCCGGCACTCTCACTAACTATACTGTATGCCGGCAATCTCACTAACTATACTGTATGCTGGCAATCTCACTAACTATACAGTGTGCCGGCACTCTCACTAACTATACAGTGTGCCGGCACTCTCACTAACTATACAGCATGCCGGCACTCTCACTAACTATACTGTATGCTGGCAATCTCACTAACTATACAGTGTGCCGGCACTCTCACTAACTATACAGTGTGCCGGCACTCTCACTAACTATACTGTATGCCAGCAATCTCACTAACTATACAGCGTGCCGGCAATCTCACTAACTATACTGTGTGCCAGCAATCGCATTACCATACTGTATGCTGGCACTCTCACTAACTATACTGTATGCTGGCAATCTCACTAACTATACAGCGTGCCGGCACTCTCACTAACTATACAGCGTGCCGGCACTCTCACTAACTATACTGTGTGCCAGCAATCTCATTACCCATACTGTATGCTGGGACTCTCATTAAATATACATCGTGCTGGCACTCTCACTAACTATACAACGTGCCGGCACTCTCACTAACTATACAGTGTGCCGCCAATCTCACTAACTGTACTGTGTGCCAGCAAGCTCATTACCCATACTGTATGCTGGCACTCTCACTAACTATACAGCATGCCGGCAATCTCACTAACTATACTGTGTGCCAGCAATCTCATTACCCATACTGTATGCTGGCACTCTCACTAACTATACAGCGTGCCAGCACTCTCACTAACTATACTGTGTGCCAACAATCTCATTACCCATACTGTATGCTGGCACTCTCACTAACTATACAGCGTGCCGGCACTCTCACTAACTATACAGCATGCCGGCACTCTCACTAACTATACAGCGTGCCGGCACTCTCACTAACTATACAGCGTGCCGGCACTCTCACTACAGCGTGCCGGCACTCCCACTAACTATATAGCATGCCGGCACTCTCACTAACTATACAGCGTGCTTGCACTCTCACTAACTATACAGCGTGCCGGCACTCTCACTAACTATACAGCATGCCGGCACTCTCACTAACTATACTGTATGCTAGCAATCTCATTACCCATACTGTATGCTAGCAATCTCATTACCCATACTGTATGCTGGCACTCTCACTAACTATACTGTGTGCCGGCACTCTCACTAACTATACTGTGTGCCTGCAATCTCATTACCCAAACTGTATGCTGGCACTCTCACTAACTATACAGCGTGCCGGCACTCTCACTAACTATACAGCGTGCCGGCACTCTCACTAACTATACAGTGTGCCGGCACTCTCACTAACTATACAGCGTGCCGGCACTCTCACTAACTATACTGTGTGCCGGCAATCTCATTACCCAAACTGTGTGCCGGCACTCTCACTAACTATACAGCATGCCGGCACTCTCACTAACTATACAGCGTGCCGGCACTCTCACTAACTATACAGCGTGCCGGCACTCTCACTAACTATACAGCGTGCCGGCACTCTTACTAACTATACAGCGTGCCGGCACTCTCACTAACTATACAGCGTGCCGGCACTCTCACTAACTATACAGCGTGCCGGCACTCTCACTAACTATACAGCGTGCCGGCACTCTCACTAACTATACTGTGTGCCAGCAATCTCATTACCCATACTGTATGCTGGGACTCTCATTAAATATACATCGTGCTGGCACTCTCACTAACTATACAACGTGCCGGCACTCTCACTAACTATACAGTGTGCCGCCAATCTCACTAACTGTACTGTGTGCCAGCAAGCTCATTACCCATACTGTATGCTGGCACTCTCACTAACTATACAGCATGCCGGCAATCTCACTAACTATACTGTGTGCCAGCAATCTCATTACCCATACTGTATGCTGGCACTCTCACTAACTATACAGCGTGCCAGCACTCTCACTAACTATACTGTGTGCCAACAATCTCATTACCCATACTGTATGCTGGCACTCTCACTAACTATACAGCGTGCCGGCACTCTCACTAACTATACAGCATGCCGGCACTCTCACTAACTATACAGCGTGCCGGCACTCTCACTAACTATACAGCGTGCCGGCACTCTCACTAACTATACAGCATGCCGGCACTCTCTCTAACTATACTGTATGCTGGCAATCTCACTAACTATACATTGTGCTGGCACTCTCACTAACTATACTGTATGCTGGCAATCTCACTAACTATACAGTGTGCCGGCACTCTCACTAACTATACTGTATGCTGGCAATCTCATTACCCATACAGCATGCCGGCGCTCTCACTAACTATACTGTGTGCCAGCAATCTCATTACCCATACTGTATGCTTGCACTCTCACTAACTGTACAGTGTGCCGGCACTGTCCCTAACTATACAGTGTGCCGGCACTCACACTAACTATACAGCATGCCGGCACTCTCACTAACTATACTGTGTGTCAGCAATCTCATTACCCATACTGTATGCTGGCACTCTCATTAAATATACATCGTGCCGGCACTCTCACTAACTATACAACGTGCCGGCACTCTCATTAACTATACAACGTGCCGGCACTCTCATTAACTATACAACGTGCCGGCACTCTCACTAACTATACAGCATGCCGGCATGCTCACTAACTGCACTTTGTGCCAGCAATCTCATTACCCATACTGTATGCTGGCACTCTCACTAACTATACATCGTGCCAGCACTCTCACTGACTATACAGCGTGCCACCAATCTCACTAACTAAACTGTATGCTGACACTCTCACTAACTCATTACTCATACAGCGTGCCGGCACTCTCACTAACTATACAGCGTGCCGGCACTCTCACTACAGCGTGCCGGCACTCCCACTAACTATACAGCGTGCCGGCACTCTCTCTAACTATACTGTATGCTGGCAATCTCATTACCCATACAGCATGCCGGCACTCTCACTAACTATACTGTGTGCCAGCAATCTCATTACCCATACTGTATGCTTGCACTCTCACTAACTGTACAGTGTGCCGGCACTCTCCCTAACTATACAGTGTGCCGGCACTCACACTAACTATACAGCATGCCGGCACTCTCACTAACTATACTGTGTGTCAGCAATCTCATTACCCATACTGTATGCTGGCACTCTCATTAAATATACATCGTGCCGGCACTCTCACTAACTATACAACGTGCCGGCACTCTCATTAACTATACAACGTGCCGGCACTCTCATTAACTATACAACGTGCCGGCACTCTCACTAACTATACAGCATGCCAGCATGCTCACTAACTGCACTTTGTGCCAGCAATCTCATTACCCATACTGTATGCTGGCACTCTCACTAACTATACATCGTGCCAGCACTCTCACTGACTATACAGCGTGCCACCAATCTCACTAACTAAACTGTATGCTGACACTCTCACTAACTCATTACTCATACAGTGTGCCGGCACTCTCACTAACTATACAGTGTGCCGGCACTCTCACTAACTATACTGCGTGCCAGCAATCTTACTAACTATACAGCATGCCGGCACTCTCACTAACTATACAGCGTGCCAGCACTCTCACTGACCATACAGCATGCCGGCACTCTCACTAACTATACAGCGTGCCAGCACTCTCACTGACTATACAGCATATTGGCACTCTCACTAACTATACAGTGTGCCGGCACTCTCACTAACTATACTGTGTGTCGGCAATCTCACTAACTATACAGCTTGCCAGTACTCTCACTGACTATACAGCATGCCGGCACTCTCACTAACTATACAGCGTGCCGGTAATCTCACTAACTATATAGTGTGCTGGCAATCTCACTAACTATACAGCGTGCCGGTAATCTCACTAACTATACAGTGTGCCGGCACTCTAACTATACAGTGTGCCGGTGCCGGCACTCTCACTAACTATACTGCGTGCCAGCACTCTCACTGACTATACAGCATGCCGGCACTCTCACTAACTATACAGCGTGCTGGCACTCTCACTAACTATACAGTGTGCCGGCACTCTCACTAACTATACTGTGTGCCGGCACTCTCACTAACTATACTGTGTGCCGGCACTCTCACTAACTATACTGTGTGCCGGCAATCTCACTAACTATACTGTGTGCCGGCAATCTCACTAACTATACTGTGTGCCGGCAATCTCACTAACTATACTGCGTGCCGGCAATCTCACTAACTATACTGTGTGCCGGCACTCTCACTAACTATACAGTGTGCCGGCACTCTCACTAACTATACTGTGTGCCGGCAATCTCACTAACTATACTGTGTGCCGGCAATCTCACTGACTATACAGCGTGCCGGCAATCTCACTAACTATACTGTGTGCCGGCACTCTCACTAACTATACAGTGTGCCGGCACTCTCACTAACTATACTGTGTGCCGGCAATCTCACTAACTATACTGTGTGCCGGCAATCTCACTAACTATACAGCTTGCCGGCACTCTCACTAACTATACAGTGTGCCGGCACTCTCACTAACTATACTGTATGCCGGCAATCTCTCTAACTATACAGTGTGCCGGCACTCTCACTAACTATACAGTGTGCCGGCACTCTCACTAACTATACTGTATGCCGGCAATCTCACTAACTATACTGTATGCTGGCAATCTCACTAACTATACAGTGTGCCGGCACTCTCACTAACTATACAGTGTGCCGGCACTCTCACTAACTATACAGCATGCCGGCACTCTCACTAACTATACTGTATGCTGGCAATCTCACTAACTATACAGTGTGCCGGCACTCTCACTAACTATACAGTGTGCCGGCACTCTCACTAACTATACTGTATGCCAGCAATCTCACTAACTATACAGCGTGCCGGCAATCTCACTAACTATACTGTGTGCCAGCAATCGCATTACCATACTGTATGCTGGCACTCTCACTAACTATACTGTATGCTGGCAATCTCACTAACTATACAGTGTGCCGGCACTCTCACTAACTATACTGTATGCTGGCACTCTCACTAACTATACGGTGTGCCGGCACTCTCACTAACTATACGGTGTGCCGGCAATCTCACTAACTATACGGTGTGCCAGCAATCTCACTAACTATACTGTGTGCCAGCAATCTCACTAACTATACTGTGTGCCAGCAATCTCACTAACTATACAGCGTGCCAGCACTCTCACTGACTATACAGCATGCCGGCACTCTCACTAGCTATACAGCGTGCCAGCACTCTCACTGACTATACAGCATGTCGGCACTCTCACTAACTACACAGTGTGCCGGCACTCTCACTAACTATACTGTATGCTGGCAATTTCACTAACTATACAGTGTGCCGGCACTCTCACTAACTATACAGTGTGCCGGCACTCTCACTAACTATACTGTATGCTGGCAATCTCACTAACTATACAGCATGCCGGCACTCTCACTAGCTATACAGCGTGCCAGCACTCTCACTGACTATACAGCATGCCGGCACTCTCACTAACTATACGGTGTGCCGGCACTCTCACTAACTATACGGTGTGCCGGCACTCTCACTAACTATACGGTGTGCCGGCACTCTGTAGGGGTTCCCAAAGATGGCACAGCCCAACTATACAGCATGCCAGCACTCTCACTGACTATACAGCATGCCGGCACTCTCACTAACTATACAGTGTGCCGGCACTCTCACTAACTATACTGTGTGCCGGCAATCTCACTAACTATACTGTGTGCCAGCAATCTCACTAACTATACTGTGTGCCAGCAATCTCTCTAACTATACAGCGTGCCAGCACTCTCACTAACTATACAGCGTGCCGGTAATCTCACTAACTATATAGTGTGCTGGCAATCTCACTAACTATACAGCGTGCCGGTAATCTCACTAACTATACAGTGTGCCGGCACTCTAACTATACAGTGTGCCGGTGCCGGCACTCTCACTAACTATACTGCGTGCCAGCACTCTCATTGACTATACAGCATGCCGGCACTCTCACTAACTATACAGCGTGCCGGCACTCTCACTAACTATACAGTGTGCCGGCACTCTCACTAACTATACTGTGTGCCGGCACTCTCACTAACTATACTGTGTGCCGGCAATCTCACTAACTATACTGTGTGCCGGCAATCTCACTAACTATACTGTGTGCCGGCAATCTCACTAACTATACTGCGTGCCGGCAATCTCACTAACTATACTGTGTGCCGGCACTCTCACTAACTATACAGTGTGCCGGCACTCTCACTAACTATACTGTGTGCCGGCAATCTCACTAACTATACTGTGTGCCGGCAATCTCACTGACTATACAGCATGCCGGCAATCTCACTAACTATACTGTGTGCCGGCACTCTCACTAACTATACAGTGTGCCGGCACTCTCACTAACTATACTGTGTGCCGGCAATCTCACTAACTATACTGTGTGCCGGCAATCTCACTAACTATACAGCTTGCCAGCACTCTCACTAACTATACAGTGTGCCGGCACTCTCACTAACTATACTGTATGCTGGCAATCTCTCTAACTATACAGTGTGCCGGCACTCTCACTAACTATACAGTGTGCCGGCACTCTCACTAACTATACTGTATGCCGGCAATCTCACTAACTATACTGTATGCTGGCAATCTCACTAACTATACAGTGTGCCGGCACTCTCACTAACTATACAGTGTGCCGGCACTCTCACTAACTATACAGCATGCCGGCACTCTCACTAACTATACTGTATGCTGGCAATCTCACTAACTATACAGTGTGCCGGCACTCTCACTAACTATACAGTGTGCCGGCACTCTCACTAACTATACTGTATGCCAGCAATCTCACTAACTATACAGCGTGCCGGCAATCTCACTAACTATACTGTGTGCCAGCAATCGCATTACCATACTGTATGCTGGCACTCTCACTAACTATACTGTATGCTGGCAATCTCACTAACTATACAGTGTGCCGGCACTCTCACTAACTATACTGTATGCTGGCACTCTCACTAACTATACGGTGTGCCGGCACTCTCACTAACTATACGGTGTGCCGGCAATCTCACTAACTATACTGTGTGCCAGCAATCTCACTAACTATACTGTGTGCCAGCAATTTCACTAACTATACTGTGTGCCAGCAATCTCACTAACTATACAGCGTGCCAGCACTCTCACTGACTATACAGCATGCCGGCACTCTCACTAGCTATACAGCGTGCCAGCACTCTCACTGACTATACAGCATGTCGGCACTCTCACTAACTACACAGTGTGCCGGCACTCTCACTAACTATACTGTATGCTGGCAATTTCACTAACTATACAGTGTGCCGGCACTCTCACTAACTATACAGTGTGCCGGCACTCTCACTAACTATACTGTATGCTGGCAATCTCACTAACTATACAGCATGCCGGCACTCTTACTAGCTATACAGCGTGCCAGCACTCTCACTGACTATACAGCATGCCGGCACTCTCACTAACTATACGGTGTGCCGGCACTCTCACTAACTATACGGTGTGCCGGCACTCTGTAGGGGTTCCCAAAGATGGCACAGCCCAACTATACAGCATGCCAGCACTCTCACTGACTATACAGCATGCCGGCACTCTCACTAACTATACAGTGTGCCGGCACTCTCACTAACTATACTGTGTGCCGGCAATCTCACTAACTATACTGTGTGCCAGCAATCTCACTAACTATACTGTGTGCCAGCAATCTCTCTAACTATACAGCGTGCCAGCACTCTCACTAACTATACAGCGTGCCGGCACTCTCACTAACTATACAGTGTGCCGGCACTCTCACTAACTATACTGTATGCTGGCAATCTTACTAACTATACAGTGTGCTGGCACTTTCACTAACCCTCCCCTCTTCCCCCCCTAACCCTAACCCTTCCTTAGGAATGACTGACCCTAAGTCCTCTCTGGGTTTGCCTAATCCTAACCCCCTTTCCCTACCCTAAACCTAACCTACTGCCAGGGGTGACTAACCCAAATCTCTCCCCTAAGGGCGCCTAACCCTAATCTCCCCCAAAAAACATAACCCTAACCCCGCTACACTCACTAAACCCAACCCTTCCCTCCCTGCGGCTAATGCTAAGGACGCCCCGTATTTTGACGCCTATCTTAAGTCCCCCGTCGGGATTCCCCTTTCGGGATATAGACCAGCGGCATTCAGTCTGCCGGTCTATAAACTGCATCCCCTCACTAACTATAACAGAGAAATACAGTAGTTTATGCCACTAAGACCAATAATTGAGGCTTTTCTCTCAGTACAATTGGACAATACATAGAACAATTAAATTACCAGGAGCCACAAGGTCTTCATGTGCTTTTTTATGTGTTGAAATATACCAGGTCCTTTAAAATGAAACAGAAATATATACATATGTTCTTATTAATGAGGAAAATGACATTAGTATTACACCAGAATAAGTTTTTATGTCTCTCAGGGTGTGGGGATAACAGAAAGACAGGGATACATAGGACATTGTATTATCCATACATCAGAGAGCTATGAAGCTCTCAGTCACCTCCATGCAGGGTCAGACCTACCGGTGGTGTAGCCGATGCCCTGCACCAGGGCCCGTAGCCGTAGCAATGAAAGGGCCCACAGCTGGTGGCATTATCAGAGAGCTTACTAAGAAAATGTGTCACACTGACTCATTACACTATGCCGCAGCTGGTCGTGGGCCATAACTAAGGAGAGGCGGTCCGGCTAGTGGAGAAGAGAGGACCCCTTCCCTTAGTATCCTCTAGCTGTCACTATACACTAGAGTTACTCCACTCTAAAGCTGTGTACCCAGGACCCAGTGATACATTGCACACAATGCACAATCCTGTGTACAATGCCATAAATGTATAGCGACATAAGAAAATAACACCCACATAACTCAAATGATCTACATGCACAAGTCTTTGCCATGCAAGCCAGGGACTCTCTGTGTTATTTATATGAAAATCATCTCTAACAAATATAGACTTACCATTCTCTCCCATCTCCTGCATAAGGTAGGCCTCACATGCCTCCGGGCTGGTATACTTCTCTGTAAAGAAAAATAAATGATTACAAACACTATCAAGCCATGAATTGTCCAGCATCAGGCTAGTGAACTAGATTTCTGACTAGACCCCTACCAAATCCCAAACATACAAAACATCTACCACACAGTGGGGCCTATTTATCAAAAACAGTTGCGGAAAATCCCAGTTTTCGGGGGATATACACAAATGCGTATTAAGTATCACCTGTATGTATGAAGGAGGAACTGCAGCAGATATCTACATACCTGCCACAACAGCAATGCCTACCACTGTGCCAATCATAGAGCTGCCCACCACAATAACACATAAAATAAGAATTGTGGGATAAATGAAGTTCATGTGCCAATTTTCCTGGAACAAGTTGTGAGACATAATTGGAAACTGTTTTAGTGCTATGTATAACAAAATAGCTGTAATGCCTAGTGTAGTCTGACTTTTATTAAAAAATGTTCTCTTCCCCCCCTTCCTCTCTCTCTCTTCCCCACCCCAACACTTTCTCCCCACCTCTTCCCCCTCCCTATACTGTCTCTCTCTCTATCACCACCCTCTGCCTCTTTCCTATAACATCACTGACACTGGTGGGAGGGGTCAGACCAGCTGTCACTACCAGCCAACGTGATGACATCATTTTAATCAGCAATCAATTTTTTTTCTTTATAGAGATTGGAAAAATGTATTTGAGAAATAAAAACTCACCATGTATTTTCATATACACCGGAATATCCGGGGTTGTGTCTGCAGATAATAAAATATATTGAATTGAACATTATCTGAAACCCATATTTGGCCATTCAGTTACATTATTTAATAAAGGAAATTGTTAAAATAAAGCATACAAATAACAGAGACACAGGGACATGGGGGTCTATGGGCCTGATTCACCAAGAGTTACAATTGCTAAGCTGCACGCAGGCTATAGATATATGTGTATGCACGCAGGCAGCTTTGCAATTGTGATCCTTGCAGGTATGATAATGCAGCAGGGGCATCACACCTCCTGTGTATTACTTATCCGAGCTGCGCTGTCCAACACAGCATTGGATAATCTGCGGACCATCGGCCGGCTAAGGTGACCCGTGGGGTCACGCAAACTGGCCACCGCAGATGAGAGGAAGAGGCAGGAAAATCTCCATCAGCCGACAGAGATCCTGGTCTCTTCCCTCCCCCCTAACAGCAGCAACACGTCTCCGTTACGGAAACGGAGGCCATCGCCACCCCCTCCCCATCCACAAATGGTGGAAGACTGTCAATCAATAACAGTCTGCTGCCAGTCTGCGTGCGGGACCACAGACCCATTCAACACATGCACAGAACGGGTCAGGTGCCTCCGCAGATTCCGAAATCTAATCTGCACAAGCACCTACTGCGCATATGCAGTACGGGCCCTGAGTGTTCGCACACAGAGCGGCAGCAGACTGTCAGTGATTGACAGCCTGCTGCCATTTGGGGGCAGGGTGGGGGGCTGCAAAGACCTCTGTTTCCCAAAATGGAGGTGCGTCGTCGCCGTTGGGGGTGAGGGAAGAGGCCAGGATCTTCGTCGGCTTACAGAGATATCCTGGCCTCTTTTCCTCATCTGTGATAGCCAGGCTGTGTGACCCCATGGTCACTCAGCTGGACAGGGTGTAATATACGCTGATGATTGGATGCTGCATCCATGGACGCAGGTCGGAACATTAATGTATGCAGGAGACGTGGTGCCTCCTGCTGCAGTAACATAACTACAAGGCTGGAATTGCAAAGCTGCTTGCATGCAGCTTTGCAATGCCATCCTATGCTGAATCACCCCCACAGTCTCCAGTCAAGTTCTGAGACAACAACAATGTCAAATTGGCTTTCAGACTGAGTTAAGACCCATAATCAACATTATGTATAATACATATCTTAAATAGTTTTTTTTTTTTTTTTACTAAATCAAACTTTATAAACTTAGGGAGAGATTTAATAAAGCTTGGAGTGATAAAATTGGAGATAAATAGCACCAACCAATCAGCTCATAACTGTCACTTTACAGGCTATGGCCCCCATTTATTAACGAATTTAGGGGCCTATTCATTAATACATAAAATTTGATGGAGATAATTAGGTAGAACTCGCATGGAGTTCTACCTAATTACAGGAGGAATTCATCATTCCTCTCTCCATAACTATCTATTCCGAAAAGCTGTCATTTCTGCAATGACAGCTTTTCGGGAAATAGATAGTTTTCCCTCACTACACTGCATTACGGCAGCTGGAATCCGTGCTGCGCATGCACGGTTACATTTGTAAACCCAGCACATGCGCAGCACTACTTGGAGCTGCGGTAATTTTGTGTACCCCCCAACCCCCCTCTCCGCTCACCTCCCCCCCATCCCGCACTTACCTGTCCGCGCAGCAGCCTCCAGCTCCGTCCTGCTGGTCTGTCATGTGGTCTCCCAGCAGACCACAGTACAGATTAGAAAGAAAATTTTTTTTTTTCGAATCTTTATTGTGTTCTGCTGGGAGAACGAGTGTCCGACCAGCCTCCGGAGCCAGAGGACGCACCAGAGCGCCGGAGGGAGACGTCGGGGGACCTGTCCAGCTGTAAGCAGGTAAGTTTCACAGTGGCGGATAGTACCTCCATCAAATTCCGAAAATACATAATTTTCGGAATTTGATGAATACCATAATATCCATATCCCCATACTAATGTACGGGGAGTGTGGAAATAAATGCAGGGGAACTTAACCAGGAGATATTAGTGATATCTCCTGCGTCAAGATACTTCATGAATACTAAAATAACATTATTTAAGGAAAATGTCCTTAAAAACTTTAATTTAGTATTGATGAACAGGCTCCTCTATCACCAAAACGAGTGATAAATTTCACTGTGTATGATAAATGGTGCTCTAGCCAATCAGCTTCCAATTGTCATTTTTCTAACAGTTGACAGTTGGGAGCTGATTGGCTGGAGCACCATTTATCATACACAGTGAAATTTATGACTGTAAAGTGACAGTTAGGAGCTGATTGGTTGGTGCTATTTATCGCCAATTTTATCTCTCGCCAAGCTTTATTAAATCTCCCACTAATTTTATAAAGTTTGTTTTCACCACTTTAACAATTACATAAATAGAAAGCAAAGAGCCCCCCTTTACTAAAATAAATTCATAAAAATTGATTGTTACTTACCTTTTGATAATATGCCGAATAGGCAAATGAAGCAAAAAAATACGAGCATTTTCATATCACTGTGTCGCACTCACTATCCCTCACTAACCTGAGAGTGAGGCCACAGGTCCTCATCATGGACTCATCTCACAGCCTGTGATGTCATAATGTTACCTATTACATGGGATGTAGCCACCAGTCTGTATTGGGCTCACTATATTATTGGATGTGATTTATTATGGCCAAAAGAACTATGAATATTTGTTGCATCCATGTCCTAAATTTTAGTTGAAAGTTACTGGTGGCTTATTCCCTATCTCCCTATTTATCTCCCTCACTTCCAGAAGGCATGAGGAGAGGAGGGCATTATTACTGATACTAGATGGATGATTTCTGAGGCCTAGTATAGTGTATGCCCAATATCCTAATCTTCCATATATGACAATATTAAAGGACGCCCAATGTACAGTAGGAGATGCATTAAGAGAATTTATTTTAAATTAAAAAATGATTTTTCTTTACAATAACACAGAACAAGCATGGGGCCTCCTCTCATACCCCATACATGGACTTATTTATACACAATGTGATCATTTATGTTTCATAAGGCATTCCATACATACCTATCTTACATACATACATACATGGGGGGGATTAGCACACACGTGCTCCAGGCACCCTGGCCACATGCTACACCTCTGCACACACCTCACATCACTAATCACACCCTGTGGTGCTGGTCACACCCCCTGCGGTGCCACACAATAGGACCTGTATAAATTACAGCTCCAGGCCCAAATTCACATTAATCTGGCACTGCGTAGAGCCATTGCTTACCTCTGGCTAATTATATTGTTGTTCCACTGATTAACTGAAATTAGGTATAAACTGTATAAAGTAGGGATGTGCGCCGGACCATTTTTGCCGGATTTGGATTTGGTTCTAATTCGTCGTCCGGCTTTGGATTTGGATTTGCCAAACTGCGGTGACTGGCTTTGGATTTGGATTTGGATTTTTTTACAAAAATTGACAAAAAAAGCTAAAATCACATAAATTGGTCTTTTTTTTTCTTCCTAGAGTATTATTAACCTCAATAACATTAATTTCCAGTCAATTTAGACCATATCACAGCTTATAATATTGTTTTCAACATTATTGGCCAAAGGTTGCAGTGAGCTGACTGGTTACTAAGCGACAAAGCAGCGGCACAACGACACAGACACCACAGTATAAAGCACATCTATGACACATTGCCACACAGCAGTGGCAGAAATGAAAAGTAGTGCACCCACCCAGTGGGGTACGGCCAGCAGAGTCACAGTACTTGTTTACATAGTGGGCTACGGCCCTAGGAGTCACAGTGCACAATCTTATTAGCATTACACCGCACATAGGGCCTGATTCACATTACACCATAAAGTAGTGTCTCTTATTTATGTTACGACACACAGTAGTGCCCCTTTTACACAATGCCCACAGTAGTGACCCTTTTACACAATGCCCACAGTAGCGGTGTCCCTTACACAATGTCCCCCAGCAGTGGTGCCCCCTATGCAGTCCCCTTAGTAGTAGGGTCCACTATGCAGTGCCCCCAGTAGAATGCCCCCCAGTAGTATGCCCCCCATTAGCAGGCCCCCCCAGTAGTATGCCCCCCATTAGCAGGCCCCCCCAGTAGTATGCCCCCCATTAGCATGCCACCCAGTAGTATGCCCCCCCAGTAGTATGGCTCCCCCAGTAGTAGGCTGCCCCAGTAGCAGGCCCCCCCAGTAGTAGGCTGCCCCAGTAGTAGCCCCCCCTGTAGTATGGGCCCCCCCTGTAGTATGGCCCCCCTGTAGTAGGCTGCCCCAGTAGCATGCCCCCCATTAGCAGGCCCCCCCCAGTAGTATGCCCCCCATTAGCAGGCCCCCCCAGTAGTATGCCCCCCATTAGCATGCCACCCAGTAGTATGCCCCCCAGTAGTATGGCTCCCCCAGTAGTAGGCTGCCCCAGTAGCAGGCCCCCCCAGTAGTAGGCTGCCCCAGTAGTAGCCCCCCCTGTAGTATGGGCCCCCCCAGTAGTATGCCCCCCATTAGCATGCCACCCAGTAGTATGCCCCCCCAGTAGTATGGCTCCCCCAGTAGTAGGCTGCCCCAGTAGCAGGCCCCCCCAGTAGTAGGCTGCCCCAGTAGTAGCCCCCCCTGTAGTATGGGCCCCCCCTGTAGTATGGGCCCCCTGTAGTAGGCTGCCCCAGTAGCAGCCCCCCCCAGTAGTAGTAAGCCCCCCCAGTAGTATGGCCCCCCAATAGTGCAGATCCCCCCCAGTAGTATGGCCCCCCCAGTAGCAGACCCCCCCCCCAGTAGCAGGCCCCTCTGTAGTATGGCCCCCCCAGTAGTATTGCCCCCCCCAGTAGCAGACCCCCCCCAGTAGTGCAGACCCCCCCCCAGTAGTATAGCCCCCCCAGTAGCAGGCCCCTCTGTAGTATGGCCCCCCCAGTAGTATAGCCCCCCCCAGTAGCAGACCCCCCCAGTAGTGCCCCCGGACCTTTGACAAGTAAAAAAATAAATAAAATAAAACTCACCTGATTCCCCGCTCCCGCGCCGTCCGCTCTGTCACACGCTGAGGAGGGAGCCGGAAGACGGAGCTCATGTGTGAGCTCCAGCCGGCTCCCTCCGTGCAGCAGCCAATGAGAGTCTGTGTGACTCTCATTGGCTGCTGTAACAAACACACAGCTGCCGCTGGCGGCTGTGTGTCTGTGTCTGTGTAGGGCAGAGCGCTATCACTGCGCTCTGCCCTACACGCGAGGAGACCTGATGTCGGATTCTCTAGTGAGAATCCGACATCAGGCGGCCGCCGTTCGGCCCCGAACGGGGATCCGAGTCAGGCGGTGAACACCCGAACAGGGTTCGGGTGGACTCGGATCCCCAATGTTCGGAGCGGTTCGGATTCCACAGAATCCGAACCGCTCATCTCTAGTATAAAGTATTAAATAATCTGCTGTACTGTGTTTGCAGAATGACAAAAAGAGCAATGAACAGTAGAGATGTCTCAATGAGACTTTGTATAGCTATTTCTCTGACATCAGATTTCCTTCAGCCCACTTGGATCTAGCATCAACCATCTCTTCCAGGTGCTAGAGTGTTGATGCAAACATACACAATGATGAAGTTTACTAAAGTCTTTAATTGGTTCTGATTGGCTGATTGTATATTGACCTCTTCAGCTCATAGTAGTTAATTCAGCAGCAATGTGGATTTTTTTATATCAAGTCATGGCCATCTGTAGATCCCCATTTGAGAAAAGTGCAGTGCGAAAATTGCATGACCTGTCCACAAAATAAATTTATACACAACTTTGAAACAGGCATTATATGTTTTACTGCTGGATGTATCTTGAGATATGTCTGACAGAACATATGCATGTAAAACAATGCAAGTTTCTTGAAGGTGCCATTTTCTATGAATGTTTGGTGTGCTTAAAAAACACCTACACAAATCAGCCATAACATTCAAACCACCTGTCTAATATTGTGTAGGTCCCCCTTGTGCTGCCAGAACAGCTCTGACCCATTGAGGTATGGATGCCACAAGACCTCTGAAGAGGTCCTGAGGTTTCTGGCACCAAAACATTAGCAGCAGATCCTTGAAGACCTGCAAATTGCGAAGTGGGGCCTTTATGACTCGCACTATTTCCAGCACATCTCATAGATGCTCGATTGGATTGAGATCTGGGGAATTTGGAGGCCAAGTCAACACCTTAAACTCTTTGTCATGATCCTCAAAGCATTCCTGAACAATTGTTGCAGTGTGTCAGGGACCATTATCAGGCTGAATGAGACCACTGTTATCAGAGAATACTATTGCCATGAAGGGGCGTACTTGGTACGTGTCAAAGTAACATCCATATGAATGCCAGGTTTCCCAGCAAAATATTGCCCAAAGCATCACACTACCTTCGCCGGTTTGCCTTCTTTCCATAGTGCATCCTGGTGCCATCTCTTCCCCAGATGAATGATGCACACATACCCGGCCATCCACATGATGCCAAAGCAAATGTGATTCATCAAAGCAGCCCATGTAATAAATTAATTTATTAAGGAATGTTTACCACTGATCAAATCAAAATGTCATGCAATGAAACCTAAAAAAAAATGTTTAACTCTAAAGTTTTTCCTTAATTAATTTCTCATAAACTGGTCATCGTCCACCATTGTACAATTGAATAAATACACCTGTCTGGGAGAGGTTCCACAGTTGGTTAGCACAGTGCCAAACAAGAACACAATAAAGAAGATCAAAGGAAATTCAAAGCAAATACTTGCAATGGTTATTGAAAAGCACCTGCCAGGGGAAGTATATAAGGTTTCTGACACTTTTAGGGGCATATTTATCAAATAATATGTGCTGGATATCATGAGGGCTACCCGCAAATATTAAGTCCCACTCATATGTATGTATGGGGGGGATATTGAAGAAATCTTCTGTGGTCCCCCGTTTTCAATTGCAAAAGCACATACAACACAGAATATACCAAGCTTTGAAAAGCTTGGCCCTGGTAGCTAAAGTCAGGGGCGATGCAATGTACCGGGGCCCGCAGTGATGAAGGGGCCCACAGCCGGGCGTCTGACAGCTGTGCTGCCCGGGCCTGAGAGAGCCCAGCCTGATGCAGCTAGTTGGGATTCCTCCAGCAGCGCTGTTCAGGTCAGGATTTCACAGCGGAGCGCAGTGCCGTTGATATCACTGTCAATGCACCCTGAGCCGGCTCTCTCTGCTGCTCACAACTCAGGGAGTCAGACCTGCCTCTTTTGGCTCCTGGCTGCTGTGCCGGAGATGGAAGAAATGCAGGCAGACAAACGTGGACTGCAGGAAGGAAGAGTCACTTGTTACAAGTACATGACACAGGTACTATGGTGAGAGGCAGGGGAGACGTTTTGGGAGGTGGTCTTCACATGTTTATGGACTTTTTTTTTTTCATTAAACATTTTTTATTGATTTTCATACAACAAAACAACAAAATCAAACAAACAAAAAAATTAAAAAATCAAGAAAAAAAAGTGAAAAAACAAAACAACGAAAATAAAATAAAAGGAGTTACAGGTACCATATAATTTGATGTCATATTCAATGGACAAACAGGCTAGCATAAAGCCATTATTCATATTGCTTGTGTTGAATCGTAAATAAACCTTTAGTACATTCCTGCCTATAAACCTCTAAGATTCACCTGCCTAGAACCTCTAAGACAAAACCTGCCTATACCTTCTAAAACCACAAGATGTCGCTAATTAGCGCTGTGTTTAATTATACCATTAATAAAACTCTAAGACAGTTGAATAGCGGTCCAACGCGCTAAAGATTATTATTCAGGTAAAAGTACAGATGTTACCACGCTATGATCTAACAATGAGCGCAAAATAAATTGTACAAATATTAGGTCATAAGGTACAGTCAATACATACGCGTGTGCTCTGGGACCAGATACCGGCATCAATAATGAGACCTTCATCGAACAGCATAACAGGAACACCGCAGACTGTCATCTCGTTTCAGAGCACTCACATATATACCCATACTGGGATAAGCAATACAATAGAATAAGTTGGCAGGTTCTCACTGGTTCCTCTTCTTGCTTCTTCCGTTACGGTACAATTCATAGGTCAGTGCAAAGACTCAACCCAGCCTCTAACAGCCTGATTGTGTTCACCTTCCCGCTGCATAATAAATCTAATCTAACTATGGCATACAACATTTCAAGAAGTTATTCTCTCTAACATTCATATTTCATAGCCGCATGTTCTGATCTTCTCACCGATGCCACCAGAACGCTGTGGGAACAGAGTAGATCAGTACGGCACCAAACACGGTCCAATTGTCATTTACTAAGGCATAGTTACAGAAAACATTAATTTCTTTATATGCTGACATTGCGATTAAACCAAGTAATAATCATTCCTTTCGCGCTGCGGGACCATTGCTTTTAAATGTGTATGCGGGGAGAAATGACACTAAATTGTGTTGTGTGTTTGAGGGTCTGTGGGGCACTTAGCGACCAGCACTAAGTTGGAAAGGCTTCTGTGTATGTGTGTGAGCATGCCAGTATGGGTTTGGGAAAGGTCACTAAAAAGCTGGCTGTGCGTCTAAATAGCTATTTTGCGTTGTCCTATGTTTAACATGAAGTGCAGGGAAAACACCCCTAATTTGCTACTTTTAGCTACATCACGTATGTGTTAATGTGAATGCAGGGGAAAACACCACTACTTTGCTACTGCTCAAATATAAGTTTGTGGTGATTTTAATGTGTTGCAAAGTTATTTTATGTCTGCTAAACACTGTCGGTAGGTGTTAGGGGAAGATTGTTAAAAAGCTGTTCGTGCTACTTTTTAGCAACTTTGCGTTGTGAGTAGCAAAATTGCTACTTTTATCAATTTTGCACTGTGGATTGTGTACTATGTATTTTTGACAAAATGGCGCTTGTGTAAGCTTTCTTTTCTAAAATGGAGTCTTGCTGCCATTCATAAGATGGCATCGTGCAGGTTTTCCTGATTGGCAAACAGATTCTGTCTTACCCAATTATTCGGTTTCAACAGTCCACCCTTTGATAGCCAATCAAGCACTATCACAACCTATTCTGAATCTGTTTAGCCATGCATGTGAATATACCGTTCAATGTTATTATGGTATGACACAGTGTGGTCATTTGAACCATTCAGATAACGCTTCTCCGGGAGGGACATAAAACTGTCCTTATACGCACACCGCGGATCCTTAAGGGATCATGGGAAAGATGTGGGGATACACCTATCCTATAAGGAGAGTCTTGAAGGGGAATTGAGACTTTACATTATCTGAGGTGTTCTATGAATAACATTTCAATAATACATTCTATGCATGTCTAAATATAATACATCAAACGATTGTATTTCCTAGTTCAGGGTTGTAATGCAGTCCTATATTTACCTCAGTATACATATTGTCATTACTGACCACCATCATAGTTTCATTCTTTCGTTTCACTCTGTTTTTACATCTCCCACACTTCAACACAATAGGAACACACCGGACGCATATGCCAATTATTATGATGACAATCAGTATAAGGATTAAGAATTTGCCTATGCTAGCGATCACTTCCTGGACCCATTCCCCTAGACCTGAGAACCATTTCACTGGGTTCAGCCATAACACCCATCCTTCTATCTTTTCCCCTACTCCAGCCACTGAAGCGTTATGGTTCTTGCGAAATTCCCACTTTAGCTGCAGAATTTCATCCATCTTCCGGTCTATCACCTCCTTAGGGTCGCTGGTATCATTGGTGATATAGGTGCAACATTTTACTCCAAATTGGGTGGCCAATGTTACGCAATACCCTCCAGTAACAGCAGTTAAATAATTCAACACTAGCCTGTGTTGCACCAGTTCTTTCTTGTACGCTTGCAATTCTCTCCCTGTATACCTGAATGTGTCATCATACATCTCGGTTATATTATCTATTAATTTAGCAAGTTCCTGGATATATCTAAAATTTAATGTACCCCGAGCGATCCTGGTGGGGTCCAATGCGACCAGAATTTGAAAGCCAGTTGTCTCACTGATTAACTGAGTGGCTTTATGTATATCACTAGGTACCATATTTCTTTTGCCTCTGTGTTCATTTTGTGTGTGAAGATATGGTGACGGTGTGTTTTTATGTATACCAAGCATTTCGACATGTGTGAGGGTCATAACTTCTGGGACTACTCTTCCCAGGTAACACAAACCTTCGGAACTCGGGGAGAGCCATTTATACGCTTTTCTTCCACAGATGAAATATACATTATCAGGGAGAACATAAGGAATGGTATGCATCATTATCATTAAGCACATTTCCCTTGCAAACAATCCTATTTCTGGTTCTTCCATCTGGTACATGCAAGTTTCTGGCTGTGTTATTTTAGCACAATAACCATTTGGCACCTTACCAATAATTTCTTTGGTGGAACTTAATGACTTAATGGAGCGCAATAGATCATGGTTTATGGACTCATTATCAGCTCTTTGTGAGAAGGTCATCGTCTGATTATTCCCTGTCACTTCCCAACTCCCGGGTTTATTGGGGTTGGTTATGTTTAAACACAAAAGTGATCTGGGGCACATGTGAACACACCCAGCAATCGGTTTGATTTAACACTTTGCCTACCATGCTATGATAATCCTCTAGAGGATACCTACCCCAGTACGGATTATATTTAGGTTGGCACCGTTGGATACAGTTCTCATCAACTAGGGACCCACAAAGCTCACAAATACAGGAATCCTCAGGCGATAACCCTCCACATCTTCCCCGAGTATCCGGAATGACAGCTCTTTTAACAATAACAGTACTAAGATTGGAAAGGCACTCCCCTGATTGGCATTGCACTCCTCCTGATTCCACTCCATCAGCACTGCCATCAGCTCCCGCTTCCTCAATCGGTCCCCCATCACAGACACTGGATATCCCCGGACTGACCAGGATGGGGAACACTCTAAAAGAGAATATGAAAATTAACACAGCAGGCCCGTCCATTGTCACAACAAGACCTGTAAATTTCTCTCAGTTCAGGTATCTTACTACGACCTTTTCAATCCTCCCGGAACAAGCTCGCGATGGACAGATCCACGCTATCAGCTTTGTCTCCGACTTGTTTCTCCACCGGTTGCTTGACCTTTTTGCAGTGAGTGGAATGGACCCAGGTATCTCTCTCGGCCACCTTCAAAGATGTAGTACTCATCAGCAGCACCTGGTACGGACCTTCCCACCGATCAGTCAAACAGCGTGAACGGAAGAAATTTCTGAACATTACATATTCTCCTGGTTCAACATCATGACAGTTCGTGTCAGGCATATCATTAGACAACAATTTCAGTTTCTGCTGCTGTTGCTTTAACTGCTTACTCATTGATATAAGATACTTCACAGTTACCTCGTTGTTACCCTTTAGATCTTCCTGTGGACTTATAATCAAATGAGGTTGTCTACCGAACAATATTTCGAATGGGGACACATTTAGAGGAGGTTTAGGGGTGGTCCTTATGCTATGTAGGACCAAAGGTAATGCTTCTGGCCATCCTAGTCCAGTCTCTGCTATGATTTTACTTAGCTTATTTTTAATAGTCCCGTTCATCCTCTCTACCTTGGCACTGGCTTGAGGTCAGTAAGGGGTGTGAAGTCGGCTATTAATACCCATCAGCTTACACATATTTTGAAAAACATCACCTGTGAAATGGGTACCTCTATCACTCTCGATGATTTTAGGGATACCGTACCTGCATACAAATTCCTGAACTATTTTCTTGGCAGTAAATGCAGCAGTATTAGGGGCCGCGGGGTAGGCCTCAACCCAGTTAGAAAATACGTCTGTGCACACTAATACATACTTAAGATTCCTGCAGGGTGGTAATTGGATGAAATCAATTTGTATCACCTGGAAAGGTCCATCAGTCGGTGGAATGTGGGACGGTTCAGTAGGGATCGCTTTCCCTATGTTCTATCTCAAGCAGGTCAGATAGGACATTGCTATCTTCTCTGCTTGTGAAGAAAAACCTGGTGCGCACTAGTATGCCCTCACCAACTTGCACATACCCTGTTTTCCCAAGTGAGTCAGTCCATGCGCTGCCTCTGCCAGGCTTGGGTAATACACCTTAGGTGCCAACGGCTTACCTTGTCCGTCCCTCCAGAGTCCAGAGGGCTCTTGCCCACATCCCTTAGACTTTCTGGTTGCTTTCTCTTGGGTAGAACACAAATTTTGCATCTCAATTAATTTCTGCATGTCAACTGTTTGGAAAACCATTACTTGTTCTATGGGTACATTTGTTTTTAAACCTGCTGCCCACTTGGCAGCTTCATCCGCCCTGTTGTTGCCCAATGATACCGGATCTTCCTCACATGTGTGGGCTTTACACTTAATTACTGCTACCATTTTGGGCAACTGAATTTCTTTTAATAATCCTTTTATGTGTCTGGAATGTGCGACTGGTGTGCCTGCTGCTGTCATAAAATTTCTCAGACGCCATAGAGCTCCGACATCGTGAACCACCCCGAACGCATACCTAGAGTCAGCGCAAATGTTGGCAGATTTGCCTGCTGCCAATTCACACGCTCTTCTCAGTGCTACTAACTCCGCCACTTGGGCTGAGTGAGGAGGACCAAGAGGTTCAGCTTCTATGATGTCTGTGTCATCTACAACAGCATAACCTGTACATAACTCACCTGTGTCCGTTTGTCTATGGCAAATCCCATCCATGTAAAATGTCACATCTGCATTCTCTAAAGGTATGTCACGTATGTCAGGTCTAGCGGTAAAGGTCTGGTTAAGATAATCCATACAATCATGCGTATCAATACCTTTGCAAAACTCACTTTCTACCAGAGACTCATCCTCCACCCTTTGTGCATTCTTATGCACATACGGTAAGTACGTTGCTGGATTTAACGTATTACATTGCTTTATAGTGATGTTTGAGGGTGCTATTAGAGCTAGTTCCCATTTGGTGAATCTAGCTGAGGATACGTGTCTGGTTTGGGCAGAGTTCAACAGGGCAGACACAGCATGTGGGGTATAGACAATCATATCATGGCCCAATACCACATCCTCACTTTTGCTGACCAATAGAGCCGTTGCTGCTACACTTCTCAAACAGGTTGGGAGTGATCTCGCCACAGTGTCCAATTGTGCACTGTAATATGCTACGGGCCTACTGACATCCCCATGTTTTTGTATAAGGACACCTGCAGCACAACCATCAGCTTCCGTACAATACAAATCAAAAGGTTTTTCAAAATCAGGTATTCCCAATGCAGGAGCTCTTGTCAGACTATCCTTAAGATTAAGGAAAGCCTGTTCTGATTCCTCTGTGTGTATGACACGATCGGGCTTTGAGGAAGAGACTAAGGAGGTCATTCAGACCCGGTCTTTAGCGCCGATGCGCTCGGACCGGGTCGATGGCCCCCCACAGAGCATGTGCACGACGGCGCCATCGTGTGCATGCGTGAGACCAGCTACGACTGACAGCGCCGGTCGTAGCGGGTGTCGATCCAAAGGGGGCGAGCTGTCGATGTTGATTGACAGCTCGCCCCGTTTGGAAGGTGGGCCGGGGGGGTGGCAGCCCAAACGGGGGCATTCCCATGGGAACGCCTACTGTTTGGGGGCGGCCCCACTGACATCACTAGTGATGTCAGTGGAGAGCTTCCGGCTCAGACAGAGCCGAAAGCTCTCCGGGGCTTACGACAAGGGAGACCCTACCCTAGGGTCTCGTCGTAAGCCCCGATGGTCGCGATGGTCTTGACCATCGCGATCATCACCTTAGGCGGTCGTAAGGCTGTGGGTGTTAACCCACAGCCTTACCACCGCAAAGGAGGACGTCTTGAAAATTCAAGACGTCCTCCCCTCATTCAGACCGACCGCACGCTCTGTGCGACCGGCTCTGAATGAGGTCCTAATTCATGTAAAGGTAAGGCCAAAATAGAAAACCCTGCTATCCACATTCTACAGTATCCACACATTCCCAAGAAGGTACGAATTTGCTGTTGATTCTGCGGCAGTGTCATGTTTTGTATGGCCTGGATTCTATCTGTTGTAAGGTGTCGTAACCCCTGGATTAGGCAGTGTCCCAAATATTTTACTCTGGATTGGCACGGCTGTAGTTTGTCCTTAGCAACCTTGTGTCCTGTTTGTGAGAGATGAAGTAACAAAAGTTTAGTATCATTCAAACATGACATAAACGAGTCAGAACATAGCAATAAATCGTCCACATATTGAATTAGAATAGATCCATTGGCAGGTTAAAAAGATTGTAAACAGTCGTGCAATGCCTGGGAGAAGATACTGGGGCTGTCTATGAAACCTTGGGGTAATCGTGTCCATGTGTATTGTAAACCTCTGTATGTAAATGCGAATAGATACTGACAGTCAGGATGGAGAGGCACAGAGAAGAAAGCTGAACAGAGGTCAATGACAGTGAAATGGGTTGCATTTGGTGGGATTTGCATCAAAATGACAGCTGGATTTGGCACTACGGGGAATTGGCTCTCTACTACCTTATTGACACCTCTAAGGTCTTGTACCAGCCTGTAGCCCCTCCCACTACTTTTCTTCACTGGAAAGATGGGACTATTGGCTACACTAGCTGTACAAACTAAAATTCCCTGTGGCAATAATCGCTCAATTATTGGAAACACCCCTAATTCTACCTCCTGTTTTAGTGGGTACTGGGGAATTTTTGGAGCTTGCCTTCCACTTTTTAAATTTACCATTACAGGGCTTATGTTTGCCATTAATCCAGTGTCCTGTCCATCTTTAGTCCAAAGGGAATCTGGGATTAGGGACAACATTTCATCTACCTGTGATGGAGTTTCATTTAAACCTGTAGAGTGATACATTATCCTTTGGGGAGTGTCTAACATATCCCGCGCCTCGTATTCCATTCTCTCTGGGATATCTAAAAATACACCATCAGGGGTGCAATATAGAACACATCCCATTTTACATAACAAGTCTCTACCCAGTAGGTTAGTAGGAGCCGCAGCAGCCAGGAGAAAAGAATGCCTGGTATGCAATACCCCAATAGTAACCTCTGTGGACTTTGTTAAAGGATAACGTTCCACTTTACCTGTTACACCCATTGTTGGTACTGTCTCGTTGGTCACCTGCAAATTAACAGGAGATTTTATCACCTACCTGGTCGCCCCTGTGTCTACAAGAAAAGGATATTCAGTACCAGCTACATCAACCATCATGACCGGTTCTTCCCTAGTACTTCCCGTTAACCTGACCATCTGTAGACTACAGGTATGACCTGACCCCTAGCGTTGGCTACCATTCTCCAATAAAGCAGTTACGGCTACAATTGGAGCTGGTGCCTGCTGAACATTTGCTGGCCTCTGTGCATATCCCTTATGGGGATATCTGGGTCTTCCCTGATGTGGGATCCCTATTCCTTTTACTGTACAGTTGTTTCTACTTAAGTGTCCTGTTTGTTTACAGTTAAAACAGGTTCGTGTTTCGGGTGGAGACATGTGGTGTTGTGAGGTTTGCGCAGAGGGTAAAGGTGGTGGATATGGGTAAGGAATGGGAGGGTAAGGGTATTGTGGGGGATAAGAAGTTGGTGGATAGCCTGGGACCTGTGGTTGCATCGGGTTAGTGGGATAGAGTTGCGTTTGTTGTTGAGTGGGGTTAGTGAGAGTGAGTGTGTGTGCAAGTGCAAGTGTGTCTGTTGGCTGTGATGTTACCGTCAGTCCCTCCAGAGCTTGTATACTGACAGCCATTAGTTTCTCGCTCTGGGCTTCTCTCTTTTTGGAGATGTTCTTATCATGTTCAATGGCGGTTTCTATGAGGGTATCTATTGTAAGTCCCCGCCAGCCAGGCTGTGAGGTCTGAACCCGAGTTTTTAAAGTCTCTTTCAGACCGTCCACAAGTACCGTAACTATCATCCCCCTGTGGTGAGTGCTATCTTTAATATCCTCTATCCCAGTGTACTGGGTGATAGCCTGCAGAGCCCAATCGCAGTAATCTTCTGCAGTCTCACTCTCTTTTTGTTTAATGGTGAAAATTTTGTTCCAGTTAACTACTACTGGAAAATATATACCCAATTGAGTTACAATGCGGGAAATGTTACCTTGGTTAACTTGATCTGTTAAGGGGACGTCACCATCCAATACACAATCCGTGATAAATTTTGTCACGTCGGTATTGAGTGGCAGACAGGCCCTTAACACCACACGCCAATCTTTATTAGTGGGTTCATGTGAACTACCCAAATTTCTCAAAAATCTTTGACATTTGGCTAATTCCTTTTTGGGATCGGGGAAATCATTTATGATGGAATTTAGTTCTGCTCTTGTCCAAGGACAATGCATTACTACTTCCCTCGTGGGCACTATACCGTTTGCGTCTGCATTTCCATTTGGAACAGTTATTGTCCGAATGGGATGCGGACCGGTAGCACTGCTACCTTTGACCTGATTACCTGGCTGGGGGTTTAGTCTGCTGCTGCTACGTATGGTATTAACAACTTCCTCTATGGGTGAAGAGTGTGTTAACACTTCCCTTGCTGTTACCGATGGAGACGGCGGCACCACCCATGATTGTGGTGATGAAGCATCTATCATTGGCACAGCATGGGAAATGGCAGACATTACAATAGGCTCATCATCCATATCATAAACATTTTCTTTATAATTGCTTAAGAGAGGGTACAAGTTGCTTGTTACATTTTTATGTTTTTTTTTACAGTGACTGCACCTACACCCCCATCCGCATAGGGCGACGGTGGTGCGCGTGAACCATCTGTACTACCTTCTGCGATGCTACCTTGCAGTGCACGCGCGCTATCAAGCAATGCGTCCGCGGCGCTATTTAGCGTCACCGGCGCATTGCCCGAGACTGTGCCCGTGACGTCTGTTTGCGTCGCGGGTACCTCCTTCAGCCACATTTCCCCCTCGTGCTGCCACAGTTTTAAACATTCAAAATATTTAACCTTTTTCTCTCGGGAGCGCATCAAACTGATGTGATCCCGGACATTGTCTAACACATTTTTATCAAAACTACCAATTCCGGGAAATGATCTAACACTCTTCCTCGTCATATTAAACCATAAATCACAATACCTTATTGCATAAGTACCGTACTTGGTATGCATGATACGACGGCCGATCCGATCGGCGCCTCCATTATCAGCACATCATTGACTAACATCTCTACTGTTTGCGTGGCTCCCATTCTGAGACAACTCCTATGCTTTTCAATAAAGATTTAAGCCGGTGAAAGACAATCAAGACACTTTCACTTACCTGTGGACGATTTAAGTCGGCGGCGCCCACACACCTGGATAAGATTTAGCAAGGCAACTTCCACACCTGGATAAGATTTGAAAAAGGCAACTTCCACACCCGGTTAAGCTTTAGTAAGGCAACTTCCACACCTATGAGAGTTTGTATGTCGGCTACTCTCACGCACCTCTCTACAACAAAGACAACATGTACACCTGCTACTGTGTATAGAACGGTAAAGCTGCTTACCGAGCGGCTAGACTAACCCTTGCACCTAGCCTTTAAGGATCATACGATACCCTTAACTTTGTTCAACAAATATTCACTGTTACACACTTTTTTCCTGCGCAGAAAAATACACGTTAACCCAGATATTGGTAATAGAAAAAAAATGAAAACCTCAATGGCTTTGTTCAAACACGTGGCAGCACAACCGGAAGTAAGTGTAGGCAATTGTGCGACTAGTCGCATACACAGTGATGCGACTAGGCCCACGTGTTATTACCTTAATGCCTTAATGCTATTATGCTACTCCCTCTAAACTTTTATCAACGAGAGAAAACGACTTTTCTCTCCTTGTCCCTGGATTCTGATCAGCGCTTCCTCCACACAATAATTGGCAGTACGCTCTCAGCAACACTGTGCTAATGCATCTCTCAAAAGGCGCCTCCACCCTTTTGCTGAGAGAGAACTGACCGAGTATTACCGTGTATCAGATAACGTGATAAACCTGCTAGCCCCCAACTGTTGAATCGTAAATAACCTTTAGTACATTCCTGCCTATAAACCTCTAATATTCACCTGCCTAGAACCTCTAAGACAAAACCTGCCTATACCTTCTAAAACCACAAGATGTCTCTAATTAGCGTTGTGTTTAATTATACCATTAATAAAACTCTAAGACAGTTGAATAGCAGTCCAACGCGCTAAAGATTATTATTCAGGTAAAGGTACAGATGTTACCACGCTATGATCTAACAATGAGCGCAAAATAAATTGTACAAATATTAGGTCATAAGGTACAGTCAATACATACGCGTGCGCTCTGGGACCAGATACCAGCATCAATAATGAGACCTTCGTCGAACAGCATAACAGGAACACCGAAGACTGGCATCTTGTTTCAGAGCACTCACATATATACCCGTACTGGGATAAGCAATACAATAGAATACGTTGGCAGGTTCTCATTGGTTCCTCTTCTTGCTTCTTCCGTTACGGTACAATTCATAGGTCAGTGCAAAGACTCAACCCAGCCTCTAACAGCCTGATTGTGTTCACCTTCCCGCTGCATAATAAATCTAATCTAACTATGGCATACAACATTTCAAGAAGTTATTCTCTCTAACATTCATATTTCATAGCCGCATGTTCTGATCTTCTCACCGATGCCACTGGAATGCTGTGGGAACAGAGTAGATCAGTACGGCACCAAACACGGTCCAATTGTCATTTACTAAGCCATAGTTACAGAAAACATTCATTTCTTTATATGCTGACATTGCGATTAAACCAAGTAATAATCATTCCTTTTGCGCTGCGGGACCATTGCTTTTAAATGTGTATGCGGGGAGAAATTACACTAAATTGTGTTGTGTGTTTGAGGGTCTGTGGGGCACTTAGCGACCAGCACTAAGTTGGAAAGGCTTCTGTGTATGGCTTCTGTGTATGTGTGTGAGCATGCCAGTATGGGTTTGGGAAAGGTCACTAAAAAGCTGGCTGTGCGTCTAAATAGCTATTTTGCGTTGTCCTATGTTTAACATGAAGTGCAGGGAAAACACCACTAATTTGCTACTTTTTGCTACATCGCGTATGTGTTAATGTGAATGCAGGGGAAAACACCACTACTTTGCTACTGCTCAAATATAAGTTTGTGGTGATTTTAACATGTTGCAAAGTTATTTTATGTCTGCTAAACACTGTCAGTAGGTGTTAGGGGAAGATTGTTAAAAAGCTGTTCGTGCTACTTTTTAGCAACTTTGCGTTGTGAGTAGCAAAATTGCTACTTTTATCAATTTTGCACTGTGGATTGTGTACTATGTATTTTTGACAAAATGGCGCTTGTGTAAGCTTTCTTTTCTATAATGGATGTCTTGCTGCCATTCACAAGATGGCGTCGTGCAGGTTTTCCTGATTGGCAAACAGATTCTGTCTTACCCAATTATTAGGTTTCGACACTTGTTATGCATATCTATTAATAACACTTCATTATAAATATGCAAAGAAAACAGGTTACAAATAAAGAAATGCACATACTAACAATTGATTGTGTAGCATTATCCCCCCTCATTGGCTGCTACATAGTAGACCTAGTTGTAGAAATAGTGACAGATAGCAGCTCATGGGAGATCTGAGCATAAGCGGATATAAGCCCATATACGATCAAATTTAGATTCAGCGTTTCTAGCAAAATAAATTTATTTCTCATGCGCAATTGTGGTGGGCTAACCAATCATAAAACTCCGGCCTTGTGGATGCCATCCAAGAGCGAGCAATACAGACTTTGGCCAGCATACAGACATTCAGTACACACTGATAAGTGTGTCTATCAAGCAAGTGTTCATCTATATTTTCTAGCGTGCATACAATAGGAGTTGAGACAGATTCCCATATTCGGACAGCTTGTTTAAGTAAAGGTAATTATTAGACATATTACCACTAAGAAGAGCCTGCAGAGGAGTATGACCCGGGGTAGCTTGGGATATCATAAGAGCATGTAAGGTCTGAAGATCGGTATCATTGATCCAGTGCCACAAATGTGCCAATTGAGATGCAAAATAATACATACAAAAATAGGTAAGTGCAAGACCCCCTTGTGTACAAGGCCTAGTAAGCACATTCAGTTGAATGCGAGCTCGGCGATCCACCCAAACCAGAGAGGATATCAGGCTATTTATTTGACAGGAAAGTAACTGGGGAAGGAAAATCGTGGAATTGAAATACATATAACAGTTTAGGTTGCAACACCATTTTGATTAAGTTAACACACCCGGTGAGCGATAGTTTACTCCAGATCCTTGCCCCAGCCCATACATAGTCCACCTGAGGCCCCACATTTAAGGTCACATAATCTCGGGGAACATTGGATACCCAAATACCAAGATATTTAAAGGTATTGACCCACTTCAGTGCTACCTGGTCTCACAGGGCATGGTCCTCTAACGAGGAGAATACAGGATTTATCCCAATTTATTTTAAGTCCAGAAAAACTACCAAACTGGGTAATGAGATCAAGAACATGAGGCAGGGAACTGGAATAGTCAGAAACAAAGAGCAACATATCATCAGCGTACAATGCCACCTTGTCTGTTCTGGCTCCCAGCTCCAGTCCCCTGATACCCCTATGTGCCCGAATGAGACATGCCAAAGACTCAATTGCTATAGCAAAAAGGGCAGGAGACAAAGGGCATCCCTGTCTCGCTCCACGCGTTAAAGAAAAAAAAGAGGGAGATAGCCCCAACTGCTAGGGTATTGGTTGAGTCCTGGAGCTGAAACGACTTGATAAACCCACGGCCAATCCCAAAACAGCACAAGGCCTCCCATAGGAAGGGCCCCTCCACAGAATAAAAAGCTTTTGCTGCACCTAGCGAGAAAACAACTGAGGAGGATTCCTGCCCATGAGAGACCTGCAAGCGAGTGAAGAGACGGAGTAGGTTAATGGATGTGGATTTTCCGGTCATAAATCCTGTCTGGTCTGGGTGGATAATTGATAAAATCATAATATTCAACTGAGTGGCTAGCAATTTGGCTAGGATTTTAACGTCTGTAGGGAGAAAAGACATGGGTCGGTAAGAATCAGACAACCTCGGAACCTTCCCCGGCTTAGGCAAGACTACATAAAAGCTTCGATTGTGGGAGGGCAGAGCCCTCATATAGCTGATTAAATAAGTCAAAGAGGTGTGGGACAATTGATTATGTTTTTTGTACAACTCAATAGAAACTCCATCTAGCCCGGGTGCCTTACCACCAGGGAAGGAACGAACAGCCCCATCTACCTCCTCCAGTGTCAGGGAGGAATCCAAATAATCCCTTTCTTCGGCTGTAAAAGTGGGCAGCAGTATACCTGCAAGGTAGGATGGTACAGCCTCTAATTAGCAGGTCAATCTGGATGTATATAAAGCTTGATATCTGGGCCATCCCGGCAGAATCAAGAACTTCAACTACAGCTACAGGGGACCTCTGCTCGAGCTAAATTAGAAAAGTAACTTCCTGGTCTATCAGCTAAAGCATATTGCATATGTGCTACAAACAACAGTCTGTACTGAGGTTCTCATTCAGACCCGATCGCGAGCGCAGGACGCTCGCAAGCGGGTCGATGGTACCCAAATGCGCATGCGCACGACGGAGGGAGCTCAGCACACACCCAGAATAGCAAAAATTTAGGGTACAACAGTCACCTCCCGGGTATACAGGTGTCTGTGATTCCTCTGGTTATATGCCCGGTCACTTTCCTCCACACAGTATCACCTGGTAATTTTCTGCTCCTTATATGAACTCACCATATAAGCAGCACTTTTTGAGACCTTTTCCACCAGCAAAAATTACTGGAATCTGGTAATCTCTGTGCACCAGAGGAGCGCAACTGACTGCAAGTACTGTATTTCTATATTGTGATCAATTAGAGGGTGTTGGTGACCATCCTCACCGTCATTGCAGCACCAGTGGACTTGGAGCGCAAGTTTTTTATTATTATCATTGTGCATTGTAAACCCATATCCCGCTTGGAGGGGTCACTGGTGAACATCTCCCAGCAGGTTAGACTCCGTGCCTTTGGTCAGGTCTCACTAACATCCGATACTTGTGGATGAGGACATACATCCAGGCCCCTTGCCTCCGATTCCTTCCACAACCCGGGACCTCAGCTTTCAGCTCATCAGTAGGAGATCCTCCTGAGCCAGTCGTGACACTCGTCTAATAAGGGTACCCTTTAAGGATTTAAAGGCATCCGAAATTACCGTAGTGGTAGCTGAGCCATGATTATTAGAGAAAAATTCACCCCAGGCAGCCTCTAGTTCTGACCCTGCCCCCATACGTATTAACCAGAAAGGGTTGAGCTTCCAGAAGGAATGCCCGCATTGGCTAGCCAGGTACAACTCAAGTACAAGTGGGGAGTGGTCTGAAATTCCTCTGGGCTTGTATGGAACTGACTTATTTTTAAGCAACAGATTGGAGTAGATCAGGGCAAGGTCAATTCTGGAGAACGAGTGATGGGTATGCAAGAAACAGGAATATTGTTTCTCCATGGGATGCCTCATCTTCCAAGCATCCACCAAACCCAGCGCTGCCACAAGGGCACCAAAGCAACTACTACTAGAGTAAGAAGCACTGGGGGCATTGCTCCACCTATCAAGAACAGGGTCCAATACATTGCTAAAATCCCCCACGCAAACTACAGTTGTATCCGGAAATCTAGCCATAAATTCAGCTGCTTTTTTCATAACCTCAGGTGAGTCGGGCGGTGGGATATATATAGTCAGCAAAAGAATGGGGGCAGCATTTATTCGACACTGTAAGAAAATATAGCTTCCCCAGGGGTCACTCTGTGGGGAAACAAGCTCAAAACCAATTGATCTGCATATAAGGATCGAGACACCCCTGGATGATGAAGTATGTGAGGTATGATAAACCCAGCCAACCCACGACTTTTTAAGTGACATTAATCTACCCCCCAGTAAATGTGTTTCAGTGAGGCATGCAATGTCAGAACCATATTGTCGGAGCTGCCGGAGGACTAAGGATCTTTTAATTTTATGGTTAAGCCCTCGGACATTCCATGACCATTGGCGTAACTAGGGCAGGGCAAGCGGGGCACGTGCCCTGGGCACCATGGGACCAGCAGTGTGAGGGGGTGGGGAGCGCTGCCGGCCACGGTACCGGCCCGCCCTAGTTAGCCAGTGTAGTGCCGACCGCAGTGAGTGCGGTCAGCACTACACATTTACACAGGACCGGCGCTAGGCTTCCCAGCACCGGTCCTGTGCTCCACAGCTGAGCCTCTTCTCTCCCCCCGAGCGCTTGCCCAATAGTGCTTGGAGGAGGGTGGCAGGTGGGCAGGCTAAGGCTGTGCTAACAAACACATCGCTGCCAGCGCTGGCGGCGATGTGTGTTAAACAGCAGCCAATGAGAGTCAGATAGTCATTGACTGCTGCAGCCGCAGCGCCCACTGCAAGAACCGGCTCCCTTCCAGCTCCTGTAGTGAGTAATGGGAGAGACATCATGACGTCTCTCCCATAATGCAGAGCGCGCCAGCCCGAGAGGACTGACGTGCGGACGGCGGCGGTGGGAGCTTGGATTCAGTTAAGAATTTTTCTTTTATTTATTGTTTAATTTCTGTGTATATTTATCGGGAGGGGGGGACTATTACTAAGAAGGGGACTACTACTGGGGGCACTGCTTCGGGGGGGGCCACCACTACCGGGGACTACTACTAGGGGGGATACTGCTGGGGGCACTTCATTGGGGGGGACCACTACTGGGGACTACTACTGGGGGGGATACTGCTTGGAGCACTGCATTGGGGGGGTACCAATACTGGGGACTACTACTGGGGGGGATACTGCTGGGAGTATTGCATTGGGGGGGCCACTAGTGGGGACTACTACTGGGGGGATACTACTGGGGGCACTGCATTTGGGGGGACCACTACTGGGGACTACTACAGGGGGCACTGCATCAAGGGGGACTCCTACTGGGGCTGGCCACTATATAAAGGGCATTGTATAGGGGGGACTACTACTGGGGGCACTGCATTGGGGGGGACAACTACTAGGGGTACTGCACAGGAGGGACTTCTACTGGGGCACTATCTAAGGAGCTTACTACTGGGGGCACTGCATAGGGGGGACTCCTACTGGGGCACTATATAAGGGGCTTACTACTGGGGGCACCGCACATGGGGGACTCTAACTGGGGCACTATATAAGGGACTTTCTACTAGGGGCACTGCACAGGGGGGACCACTACAGGGGGCACTGCATAGGGGGGATAACTACTGGGGGCCTGCATAAGTGGCACTACTGGGGGCCTGCATAAGGGGGATCACTCCTGGGGGCACTGTATAAAGGGCACTGCATATGGGGGATCACTACTGGGGGCCTGCATAAGGGGGATCACTCCTGGGGGCCTGTATAAGGGGAACTAATTGGGGGCTGCATAAGGGGGACCACTACTGGGGGTACTGTATTAGGGGCACTACTGGGGGCCTGCATAAGAGGGACCACTACTGGGGGCATTGTATACTGGGGGTACTATATAAGGGGTACTACTGGGGGCCTGCATAAGGGGGACCACTACTAGGGGCACTGCATAGGGGGGACTGTATAAGGGGCACTGCATTAAGGTGCAAATGGAAAGAAATGTTCCAGTGACAAGAAAGGTGTGTGTCATGTTGTCACGCCCCATTTTTTAGTGGCCACACCCCTTGCGACCATGCCCATCTTTCGCCGCAGACGCGCGCACATAGTTGAGGGGGGGGGCCTCCATTTTCAAATTTGCCCTGGGCTCCAAATACCCTAGTTACGCCACTGTCAATGGCACAATTTTTAGTGGAGCAGCCATCATCAAAGACTACAGAAACCTGCAACAGTACAATGGGTGGCCGTTAGAATGTGCAGAACAACCAAATAAATAGGATAAATATACAGCTGTATATGCATAAGAAAGAGAAGTGTCACGAAACAAAATAAGTTAATATGACATCAAAATAGAGACATCCATTAAAAAAAATACAAAAGGAAAGCCCCAACCCTTGTTCCCTCCCCGTATACCTAACCCCAACTTAAGCATACCTAAATCCCAAACCATAAAACCTAACAACTATCCCAATACAATAGTCCCCCTATAAAATGTGGGGAAAATAAATTAAATGACCCCTAGACATGAGGGAGCTCTCCAGCCGAGGACGCCCTCGGTGCCCCTGTAAAACAACTGGGAAAGGTGCACAAACCTAAACATTATAAGTGCAGTATAAAAGCAGCATAAAATTATATAGTGCATACAGAATACAATGCAGTAAACCAAGAAATATACAGTAATTAGTGTTAGCAACTATTAACGAATAGGAAATCAGTTATCTCATAATACTAGCAGAATATCTGATGACAAACAATTAGTAGCTTAGAGATCACAGCAAAAATACAAAGAGCACCCATCATATGGGAAATCAGCAGTCTGTAACCAGAATTAAAGCATGGTGAGTCCAAGGCAGATTGTGATTGAACTGAATTAATCTTCAAAGCACCTGTCTGCGACCGAGCCTGGTGCGGTCAAACCATAGGGCAGCCTCATATGGAGACATAAAGAACTTGCTTTCCCCATCAGCAATGACTCTTAGCTTGGATGGAAATAACATTGCATATGGGAGATTTAATTAACGCAAGCGTTTCTTACTAGGCATAAATTGAGTTCTCTCCTTCTGCACATCGATAGAGAAATCAGGAAATCATGAGACTCGGTACCCATTCCTCTCCATAGGGCCTTTGACACGAACTAGTCTGAGAACTGCGTCGCAATCTTGATAATGTAAAAATTTGGAGGTGCTCCAGGTGGAGGTTCCCTAGTAGGGATTCGATGAGCCCTTTCCATTATGAAATGAGTAGTAATTGCATCGTGACTGTAGACTTCCAGAAGCCATTTTTCTATAAATTCTTCAGGGTTAGCCCTCTTCCTTTTCCGGCAAACCCACGAAGCGAACATTGTTGTGGCGTAGTCGCCCCTCCATATCTGACAACTTGCATGGCACGGCTGCCATCTGAGAATCCAATGTGGTAACTCATACTTTAAGCGGGGAGAACGAATCTTCCAAGGTGGAAATGCGTGTCTTAGCCTCTCCAACCCTCTCGCGGACGTGCTGTAGGTCTTAATGAAAAATTTACATATTAGACTGTACAGAGTCAATCTGGTCAGCCAGGCGCTTCTCACTGGTAGTTACAGCATCCAACACCTGCTGTAAGGTGATATCTGGGGCCTGTGCGGCATAAGGAATGGTAGTTGAAGGAGGTAATTGGTCAGGAGGTGCCACAGAATCTTCCGTCTGCAGTGTATTAGACACAGAGGTACAGGCAAATCGCTCCAACTTAGCAGCAGCTGCTGCATGATGTGTTTTCCCCATAACTGAAGGGCAGCACAAGCTAGTGGTATACAGTATAAGGAGAGGTACTGAAACCAGAGAGACGAGGGGTTAACTGGTATAAGATGGCCGCTTCCAGGCAGTCAGAGAGACCAGCGTTGAACAGCAGGGGGAAGAGCAGACCGACACTGCCGGTCAGAAGGCCCGGGGGTGGTGAGGCACTCACTTGTAACTGCCGCGTGTCCCACAGTGAGCTCCGGCGGCTGCAGGGTCTCCCAGCGGCACACGCGGCATGTAGGGGGAGGCGGGAACCGGAGACGTGAGGAAGGACAAGAGGAGGCGGAAGATGGAGCTGCGAGGACGGACAGGAGGAGGCGGGAGATGGCTCAAACTGCTCCCACACCAGCAACAGACCTTCCCTCACCAGTCAGGTATAACGGGCACCCCTGGGCAGAGGTTAGGATATTGAATGCGGATAGTGCGGCTGGAGAGCTCAGCAAGGTGCTAGCTACTCCATGTCCACTGTGGCCACGCCCCCCCCCCCCCCTCCCCCGTTCATGGACTTTTTTTAGTCTTCTCTTTAATCTGACTTCTTGCAAAACTGACACCCCCAGCCATCTCTCAGCACCTTCTCTGACGGAATCGGTATGCGGCCGGTGGTTCAATTCCCGGCAGCGCCTGGCCGACAAAAGCAGAGCCCCCGACAGCGGAAGCCTGACAGTGCTGGAAATCCCGATCGTCGCTAAGGTAAGTATAAACTAACCTAACCTAAGCCCCTAACCCTCCTTAGGGGTGCCTAACCCTAACCTCCCCCCAAGTGCCTAACCCTAATCCCCCCTTCCCCGCTGCCTAAACCTAAGTCCCCCCCGGGGATACCTAACCCTCCCTCCCCCAAGCCTAACCCTAACCCTCCCGGGGTGTGCCTAACCCTAAGTCCCCCCCGGGTGCCCTAAACCTAACCCTCCCCCCCCCCCGCGGCTGTCCGCTTGCGGCACCCGGCATCCCATTGATCGGGATGCCGGGCGTCAGGGAAATTAGGTCATTTATCCCACGCCAGGATACAGCAGTCGGGAAGCCGGCTGTCGGGATTCCGGCAGCTGGCTTCCCGATTGTATACCTCTCTGACACCCCAGTTGTCTCTCAGAACCCCATTCTCTCACAGCCCAAGCCGTCTCTCAGCAACCCATTCTATGACCTCCCCAGTTGTGTTAGTACCCCATTCTCTGACACCCCAGCCGTATCTCAGCACCCCATTCTCTCACAACCCCAGCTGTCTCTCAGCACCCCATTCTATGACCTCCCCAGCTGTCTCAGCACCCCATTCTCCGACACAGCAGCCGTCTCTAAGCATCCCATTGACATGCCATGCCATCTCTCCAGCACCCCTTCTCTGACAACCCTAATCACCTGTCAGCACCCTATTCTCTCACAGCCCAAGCCATCTCTCAGCACCCCATTTTCTCACATACCCAGCACCCCATTGTCTGTCAGTCCCAGCTGTCTCTTAGCACACCATTTTATGACCTTCCCAGCCATCTCTCAGCATCCCACTCTCTGACACCCCCAACTGTCTCTAAGCACTCCATTCTCTGATTCCCTGACACCCCCAGCCATGTCTTAAAACCCCATTCTTTGACACCCCCAGCCATCTCTCCTGTATGCACCAAGCTTGTTCTAGTTTCCTCCCTCATACCAAATATATAATGGTATGTTAATAAGCTGCAGACAAAAAAATATACGTAGTGTGTATGGGTCCATGTGCTAATGAAAATAGATTGGGGGGGGGGGGTAATCATAGTTTTGCACTTGGGCCCATACTTGCAATGGGCTCTCGCACATGCGTGGTCTGATGACTAGCAGCATGGCCTGCCCTCGAACCAGGAAGTAAAGTGATCACCTTACTTTTACACATAACAGTTACACATAACAGGGACAGGCCCCTGCATGTATTTTTAAGACATCTGCTAGGCTGCTACTCCAACCACCCTGCCTGATACTAAACCTCATGGCCTGGTGCTTCACTACTTTAAAATTTATGCCCAACAAGCCAAAGCTTCTCTTAACACTGAATCAAATCAGTTTGCAGATTTTCCAACATGTTTTCTTGGCTCATTTTGTGTAAACAGCAATACAATCAAATTTCCTGGCTCTCTACCCTGTCCAGAAATAAAATACTACTCCCAGTAAGGTAGATAAATACTGATTCTAATAATCTAATTAATTTATAATAATATTATTTTTCCATGTATTAAATGTATTATGTTGGAAACTAAGAATACGGAATGTACGAGTACTGTGAAATGTTGTGACAATTTCTAAATAAACAATCTTTGTGAAAATAGCTGTCATTGCATTTGGTGACTATAGAATGATAAAAGATGGATATGCCATGAGGAAAATTATGGTACAGTAAAAGTGGTATGGTCTTTTACATTCAAAACATTCCTTGAACATTCAAGTGACAGAAAACTATCAAATTCCCCAAGTATATCGGCATCAGATCCATAACATTAATAACATAACATACACTAACATATATTATTCACAAAATATCTACTCTTTATCTACAACAGTAAACACTAGTGCATTATGGTGCATACACACGGTCAGATTTTGTGTCAGATCTGAACGATAGCGATTTTAAAAATCATTCAGTCGTTCTTATCTGAAAGAAAATCTGACATGTGAGCCTGCAACGATGAACGATGTGCGTTCCCACATGTCCGATAACGATATCTGACATCTGATGGGTTTGCAGTCAGATTTGGACGACATCATTCATTTTAATACTGTCTGAAATCGTTCAAATCGTTGGTAAAATCGTTCAAATCGTTCTTCCGACAGATCTGACCGTGTGTACACACCATTACATGTGGTCAGCAGATGATTCAAAACATCTGGTTTAGCAGCAAGAGTGGTCACACACATGTCATAGCAGTCTGGGAAACCACTGACTACCAACATGGGCTACAGTACATGGAAAACATTTTAAATTCTCCAATACCACATTGGTGCATTATCATGTGTAGGCTTCTTCTTATGTAATCTCTTCTGATTAATTAAATATATTTTATTGCTGAGATTTGCTTTCATACACTTTCTGTAGCTCCTCCAACTTTTTTTTGTCATTTTCTATTTGCATAAGTTCAGAATTTGAATATCATATAAGGCAGTGGGTGCCACAGGGCAATTGCAGGGGTGCCACAGGTTGGTGGTCAAAGACCAAATTAAATTTTTTATGGTCAATTTAATAGGCAAAACCAGAGCTGGTGGCTGCCATTCATAAAATACATGGACAAACAGATCTACCACCACATATCTGACCCTAAGGATAAGAGGTAATTGATTAGTACATTTCTGCTGAACTTGTCAATAAGATACTTTTGGCCTAGACCAGAGGTTCCCAAACGCGGTCCTCAATGCTCCCACACAGTTCAGGTTTTATAGATATCCATGGTTGAGAACAGGTGGTTAAATCAGATTGACTGAGGTACTAATTAAGCCAGATGTGCTCAACCATGGATATCTCTAAAACCTGAATTGTTGTGGAGCCTTGAGGACAGCGTTTGAGATCTCTGGCCTAGGGGTTCCAGTAAAAAAAAATGTTGATACTCTGGGGCGCCATGATTCAAGAAAGTTTGGAAACCACTGGTCTATGCTAAAGGCAATGGCACATTGGGATTTTGATGTTACCTGATCCATATATGGTACCTAGGAGAGGAATAGTCACTGCCTTTTATGTACAATCCACATACCTGCCCTTATTAGCAGCAGCTTCCAATTGCTTCCATGACTGGTAGTTCTGGTTTGTCAGATTGGATACTGTGAAAGTTATTAAGTTGCTATTGGTAGCCAATTTTCTTACACTTCTGATTCCAATGTTATCCTAGGTACACAACTTATTAGCTAAAGATAATTCAGGACATTGTCTAAAAAAAAAGTTGGAACATCCTACTGCATCTTGTAGGAGCCACTGACTGCTATACCTATTCAGACTCCCATTGCCTTGGTCCAGCAAGCTCTTTTTTGCCGTTTACTAATGTTTATGCCTGAAATTTAAAGGGCAATACCTTTACTAAAATTATTGCCCTTTTACATTTTGAGCATAAACACAATTGGAAGCAAATACACCCCTTAGTGAATAATACCGTTCACAAATGACCCAATCCACACAAATTAAGACAAATTTTCTGATTAATAAAAATTGTTGTAACATTACAGGAAAGAGAATACAGAACAGTTTAGCCTTCTCTTAACCTGGTATTACTTCTTGCCTTGAGTTCCACTGCAACCCTTCAAGTATAATCTTACGTATTCACAATTAAGAAACTAGCAATAACTTTCCAAACTAATTGAGAATGATAATTATGAACAGTTATTATATGTTTATATTACACACTATACAAAGTCATTCACTCTAATTTCTGGCCCAGTGGAGGTTACAACCTATATTCCCTAACACATGGATAGAAACACACATAGAATTACATTTTTATCAGAAGCCAATTAACCTACAAGTATGTTTTTGAATTTTGAGAAGAAACTCTGTATGAGGTTTATATGTTCTCCCTGTGTTAGAAGACTCAAACCCTTGACCTCAGGACTGCGAGGCAGCAATGCTAGCCACTGTGCCACAATGCTAGCAGTAAGGGTTATTAATTCCTTTGAGAATGTTATTGTCATAATGAAACTTATCAGATAACTAGGATATCACCTATTGTCATTTAGGTAATATAAACTGCCTGCAAAGACCAGTGTGCCTTTTTTGTGATGACCGATAATAAAGGTACACATGGAATACCTTTGTTGAATACTAGCAATGAACTGAAGACATTCACACAAGTAAACTTCATCTATGTGATTATTTTGCCTTTAATTATCTGTGACTGTGTCGTTCCCAATTCATGTTTGCTTTGCTCAACATTTCCATGTTTAGATTGGTTTTATAAGGAATTCTCAAGTTTCATTGTTTGCATTAACAGTTGTGGACTTTTTATTCTGGATTTACAATAAAGGTATACATGTGCTACATTCACTGTATCTTTCACATAGGAATGATATGTGTATAAGGTGTAGTATGGTTTATTAAGCAATAGAGAGCTTTTTATATATGTTACATACGGTGAGTGCTTTTATTGAGAATTCCAAGCAGTGCCTATCTAGATTATTGTGTACATGCAACATGAAGAATATGCTGTTTTGAAAACACTGGTGATATGTACTAAACATTACAAGCCCCAGATATACAGCACAGATACAATGCAGAGCAAGGAATTTAAAATGTTTTGGATTATGCCTCCTCCTTGCTTTGTACAATTTGTTTGTGAACTCAATCTGTTAATACATAAAAACATAACTGCAATTTTGTTCAGCATCCCTAATATTCAGTGCAATATACTTCATTCCCAGCTTATGATTTGTTTTTCTTAGCTATATAAAAAAGCATGGTAAATATTTCCTTTTTTAAAGTTGTATAACTGGTAACTTCTGACTAGTCAGAGGTTTTCCGTGTCCACTTGCTTCTTTGACAACTGTCTGAGGCTTATTTGGGAGAATTTTAATAATAGGATGAGGTCTATGAAATTGTGGGGTCTATTTACTAAGCCTCGGATGGAGATAAAGTTACCAGCCAATCAGCTCTTAACTGCCATGTCACAGGCTGTATATGAAAAATGACAGTTAGGAGCTGATTGTTTGGTACACTTTATCTCCATCCAAGGCTTAGTAAATAGACCCCTGAATCTTATTTCATATGTGAATGACGCGTACAGAAAGCAACACACAAACCTTATGGAAAACATGCTAAAATAGGGTTCCATGCTAAAATACCAACTTACCTTGAAATGTAAAATTTTCTGTTATCATTTGCTGTTTTTTATCATAATATATAATAAACTGCTCAACAGTTCTTCATTATTATTAGATATAAAAATCATAATGATGACTGATATTTCTTCTAGAAAAAGACAAAAAGTATGCCAGCGAAGTTTATCAAGGGTTATTGCTACTTGTTCTATAAAGTGCCGCACAAATTGGAAGCTGCTCAAATGAATACATAGGCTGGGACAAGTGCATGAAATTGTGAGATTATCCAGATAAGAAAATCACAAAAAAATTCCCCCAGACAGTAAAAGGGTATTTTGTTTGTGTTCTTCTTGCCTAGATTACCCCACCCTTTCACGCACTTGTCTCAACCTATAAATTGATTTGACCAACTTCTAATCTGTGTATCATTTTCTGAAGGCACATTAGGGATCAGCAGCTAACAGGGAGTGGAAGGTTTCTCTGTGCTCTAGGCAAAGCTTCAGGATACTGCCCCTCCTCCACCCAATACCCACTTCCGAGTCCCTTGCACACTTAACTTTGTAAAATGAAAATAATAACTCTTACCTCCATCTGGCTGGTTGGTAAAGCTGCAGTCCACAAATACTGGTCTGATGCAGAACGTTGTCCATGCTCCACTGCTGACCAGGGGAAAATTGATTCAATTTCAGAATAAAGCAATAAAAAAAGTAACTCGTCACAATAATACAGGAACTTGTTTGGGCCTGATTTATCATGGAGCATTTTTTTTTTTTTTAATCTTTAGTTTACTGCGTTTGTTTTTATTGTGCTACAAACCAGCTGACTTATTAAAGACATTTAAAAACCTATATTTAATAAAATTGGCAGTTTGTAACTCACAAAAAAAATCTGAGAAAACAATCATACCCCTTGTCTATGCATTATGTATTTATATCTGCACATTACATTAAGTGTATATTTTTTATTCCGAGAAAAAAAAATCTCAACCAGCTTTTTTTGTTACATATCGTCTGCTCTCCATCTTTTTCCCTTACATGCTGCTCTGGCCAAAAGCTTTACCATCTTTTCTCTCACATGTTCTGTAACTACTAGCTTTTCTATCACACACTGCCCTTCACACCAGCTTTTTCCTCACCGATCCCTCTGTCCATAAGTTCTTCTCACATATGCCCCCCTGCCTAACAATTTTCCTCACATGTCCCTCTGCCTGACAGCTTTTCCCTTACATGCCACCCTCTGTCAACTATTATTTTTCTCACATGCCATCACCTGCCCAATAGGCTTTCTCCTAGAATGTCCTTTTCTGTAAACAAGATTTGCCTTCACATGTCCCTGTGCCCATCAAATTTTCTCACATGCCCCTCTGTATGCTACCTCTTTCCTTATATGCCACCTCCTGTCCACTATAATTTCTATCACAACCAACTGTATCTAGATTTTCTCCCAAATGCTCCCTACTACCAAACCAACATTTCCCTCACATGCTTCTCGGTCAACCAATTTTGCTCAGATATGCCTCTCTGCCCACTTACTATTCTCTTATATGCCATCCACTGCCCACTTTCACTTATATCACATGCCACCATCTGTCCACTAGATTTTGCGATAAATGCTCACTACTGCCCAACTGATTTAATTATACATGCCCCTCTGTCCTAGCTATTACCTTAGATGTCCTTCTGCCCACTAGTGTATCCTGCATTTGACCCATTTTAACCTGCCCACCAGATACCGCTGCCTACATGGATGATGGGTTGATAATATCACAGTTAGATAATTCACCTCTTTTTAAACTCAATGCCGTCTCCTGAGTTCTCTTTTCTGGGTGCAGCTTTTGGCAACGTGATGGTCGACCAGGGGTTGACTCTGAAAACTCTTTTCCAACTCACAATAAATGACTGGGGGTTACACACACAAAGTAAAAAGGGAAAATACACATTTATTAAAAGCCTGACAACTAGAAGGCCAATAATTCAATTAATAATGAATTAAGAAAAAAGAGCTTGTTATCAGATGTGGTAACGTGGCTTGAGTGACAGCAACAGTGAAATATAATCTTCATATAAAATGGCAAAATCATACATTTGGTACAAAAGAATAGCATTAATATAGACACAGTTGCATGACACCCATTAATGATATGTACATTAGTCAGTACAAACACTGATACAGAATATGTCAGGTCACAATTACAATGATAGCAAGTGCTTAGCAAGTTTAGCATGTAACATAGAAACATAGAATTTGATGGCAGATAAGAACCACTCTGCCCCTTTTCATTTATTCTTTTGGCAACTTCAACCCTATTTGCTCTTTACGGCTCTCTTAAGGATATCCTTATGCCTATCCCAAGCGTATTTAACTTGTTCCACCGTCTTGGCTTCAATTACCTCTGATGGGAGGCTATTTCACTTATCCACTACATGTTCTATGAAGAAATTTTCCTCAGATTTCCTCTGAGCCTACCTCCCTCCAGTCTCAGTGCATGTCCTCGTGTTCCTGTACATCTCTTCCTTTGAAGAATGCTTCCCTCCTGTACCTTGTTAAAAGCATTCATGTATTTGAAAGTTTCTATCATGTCCCCCCTTTCCCTTCTCTGTTGCAAACTATACATATTAAGATCTTTTAGTCTTTCCGGGTAGGTTCTGTGCTGTAGGCCATGCACCATTTTAGTTGCCCTTTGTACCGTCTCTAGTGTGTTTATATCCTTCTGGAGATATGGCCTCCAGAACTGAATACAGTATTCTAGATGAGGCCGTACCAAAGACCTATACAGTATCACTTTTTTTTCCCTGCTACTGATTCCTCTCCCTATGCAACCAAGCATCTGACATTTACTACAACTCTGTTTCCTATCCTGCAACCAAGATCTTATCCATTCAACAGTCAAAGAATCCAATCCCAAGCTTTCCAGTTTGTTTATCATTCTGCGATGCAAGACCGTGTCAAAACCCTTACTAAAGTCTAGATAAGCTACATCTACAGCCCCCCCTTGATCTATTACTTTTGCCACCCAGTCAAAAAAGTCACCATATGATTAATAATGTATCTGAATCATAACATGTACCCACATCAACCAGAGGTGGGAGTCTAACATGGGCAACATTCACATCTTGCCCTACATGCACAGACCCTAAACTGGCTAACAGCATGTGGGTGTATGTAAGAAAGACAACAGAGCTTGGAAAGCTAATGGAATGACTGAATGCCAAGTAATAAATACCTAGGGTCCCAAGGCCTAGAAACAAGCAAGCTTATAATTAAATCACTAATCACTCTTTGAGAACATTTTGTCAGGTTGGGTGTGCGCAGTTGCGCCTCCACAGCGACAGTGACAGGATAACTGGGCGCCAGTGATTACTATACTAATAGGGACCTGAAAGCAATGCTCCTGGATTTAGTGTGTGAAGAGAAGCTGTGGAGAGATAGGAGGAGAGCTCTGGAAGGACAGCGGGGCAGGCTGATGGTCACCTGACCTGTCAGGGAGACAAGTACTGTAAATGGGAATGTTTAATCTGCAAGACATCTAGGAGCATCAAGACTACATTCACTTATTAGCGAGTGTGGTTAGTTAGAGAAAGGCTGTACCAGTGCCTAGTGTGAGAAAGAAATTTGGAGTGACTATCACAGAGTTAGAAGCAGAGGTGTGAGTCAGGATTGCAGAGCTATCACGTTAGAATGCCAGCTGTTTTGACTAGAAATCAAAGCATTTTATTATGTAATATAAGTAGAAGAAATGTGCTGGAATTTAATGTTAGGGATGTAATAATGTTACATTGTTTATTCCATCAAAGAAGGAGATCTGGTGCCCGTTCTTTTTGCATCAACCATGCCCAAGCTTTGTTGCTGCCAAACCTGCATGTGCAGGTAATAATCCTGTCTTCCTAAATGCCCACAAAGACCTGAAGAATAAGAAACTGAGCTAGCGGTAGCTGGCACACGCCAGTGCCATACAGAGGTAGGTGCCATATAGACTTGTAGGCAGGGGTCTTCCAAAAATAACCAGATCTGCCTATTGGCGCATACACTGTCAGGTCTGGGTTATTTTTGAACCCGGGATGGATGCAGGAGAAAAAAACAGGAATAGGTTTGCAGTATAGAAATGCAGCAGGTTTAATTGAAGTATTATTATTCATGAAATGGTAATAAACAGGTAACTGGCAGTAAATGAACAAGTCTGAGTGATGTGAGGCAGAAACAAAAGTCTTGACGGAAAAGCAAATCCAAATAGCGCAGCTGAAAATCAGTGACAGGCAGAGAAACAGCAAGTCCAATGGAGGGGTAATTGAGGAGCAGAAGTCTGTGTTACAGGAGTGGGCTCTGAATCTAGAGAGCTGACAGAGTCACAACAGTGAGGTAAGTATCGGGGTATAGCAGGGTAGATGGGGGTATCCGGGAACATCCTGAGAAGGAGACAGAGCAGGTAACGAGTCACAGCTGGGACTGCAATAACAAATGAGCTAGGGAGCACAGAGAACTCTCACACAGCTATGCTGTGTATACATTGCACTAGCAACTAGAGGGTGTGTTGAACACCATTAAGTACCATGGGAATATGCATGATTGGCTGCTGAGAGTTCACACCAGATGCTCCGACCTAATTGGCCCATTCAGGTCACATGCCCAAATCCAAGATGGTGGCGCCCAGCAGTCCCCAGTGCGACAGCACTGCCAGTTTCACCTGTCACCACATGGCCTTTACCTTTAGGACATACACGTGCACCTCGCGCCAACCTCCAGACACCAGCACCCCCACCGGTAGGACTACGCCAAAGCACCCACACAGGCAGAGACCGAGACTCAACAGGTAAAACAGCTCTGGTTATGACAGTACCCCCCTCCTTTACGAGTGGCCTCCGGACACTTTCCAGGCTCATCGGGTTAGAGGCATGAAACTTGCGAATGAGGCTAGGAGCATGAACATCCTCTGCTTTAATCCAGCATTGCTCCTCTGGGCCATAACCCTTCCAGTCCAGTAGGTACTGCAAATGTCCATATCGAAGGCGAGCGTCCAGGACTTGTTTTACTTCGAATTCTACCCCTTTTTCAGTGAGAACTTTAGGAGGAGTTGGTAGGAATTTGAAGAATTTATTGAGAATGAGGGGTTTTAATAGGGAAATGTGAAATGAATTAGGGATCTTGAGGTAAGCAGGTAGTTATAGACGGTAAGCCACAGAGTTAATGACCTCGATGATGGAGAATGGACCGATGAACCGGGGGGCAAATTTCATGGACGGCACCCCGAGACGTAAGTTGCGAGTGGAAAGCCAGACCTGATCCCCTGTTTGCATCTTGGGAACAGTTCTATGTCTCCTATCTGTTCCTTTTTTATTGCATTGAGAGGTCTTGAGAAGAGTAGTATGAACTTTTGTCTAGATCTGAGCAAATTTCCGTAGAGTAGAGTCAACTGCAGGAACATCATAGGTTGGTAGATCTTTGAATTCAGGAACTCTAGGATGGAGACCATAAACCACAAAGAATGGTGACTGACCGGATGAAGAGTGGTAAGAGGAGTTGTGTGCAAATTCTGCCCAAGGGAGAGAATCAGACCAGTTATCTTGGGAGGACGTCATGTAGATTCGTAAAAAGGTTTCTAGGTCTTGGTTCACCCTCTCTGTGGAACCATTGGTTTGAGGATGATGGGCTGTAGAGAAATTTTATTTTACTTGAAGAGTAGAACAGAGAGCTCTCCAAAATTTGGCCACGAACTGTACTCCGCGGTCCGATACGTTCTCAGTTGGGAGTCCATGTAGGTGAAATATATGATGTACGAATTACAGAGCCAGTTCGGGAGAGGAGGGTAGTTTTTTGAGTGGTATATAATGGACCATCTTAGAGAAATGGTCGACCACCACCAAAATGGTGTTGTAGCCATTGTACACTGGCAAGTCATTCACAAAATCCATGGATAGATGGGTCAATGGACAAGTAGGAATAGGAAGAGGCACCAAATCTCCAGCAGGGACTTGTCTAGATGATTTATGTTGAGCACACTGAGTGCAAGAGGTAATGAACTCAGCCACCTGTGATTTCATGGCAGGCCACCAATAGGAACGCTGCAGAAACTCTAATGTTTTATGAATACCTGTATGGCCAGCAAAGCGGAATGAATGAGCCCAAGACAGTAGTTGCTTCCGTAATTCCGGAGCCACGAAGGTTTTTCCAAGAGGAGGTTGTACCCGAATGGTAGCAAAGACTTTTGAGTCGAGGACTGGGGTTTCTCTGAGGACTTCCATATTACTATTTGAAGCGTGACAGAGCATCGGCTTTCTGATTGAGAGATCCAGGACGATAGGTCAGAGAAAAATTAAAACGTAAAAAGAATATGGTCCAGCGTGCCAACCTTGAACTGATGCATTGAATATTTTTTAGGAACAGCAGGTTACGATGGTCGGTGTATACAGTAAATGGGAACTTGGCCCCTTCGAAAAGGTAACACCACTCCTCCAAGGCTAACTTGACTGCCAGCAACTCCTGTTCTCCTATGGCGTTGTTTCTCTCTGCCGGAGAGAATTTTTTAGAAAATCTTGTTGTCCTCAAATCTCTGTGAGAGAACAGCCCCCACTGCCTCAGAAGAAGCATCCAACTCTAAGAAAAGAGACCTGTTGGTGTCTAGTTGTCTCAAGACTGGAGCCGATATAAAGGCCTGCTTCAACATTTGAAATGCTGTCTCTGCCTTGGGAGGCCACCAGGAGGGAACGGCTTCTTTACAGGTTAAGGCGGTGATGGGCGCCACAAGAGACGAAAATCCTCTAATGAACTTCCTATAATAGTTAGAAAAACGGAGGAGTCTTTGTACTGCCTTTAGAGAATTGGGACGAGACCAGTCCAGAATTGATTGAACCTTTTTGGGATCCATCTCCAATCCCGAGCCGGAGATAATGTACCCTAAGAGTGGAACGAAAGGAACTTCGAAGGCGCATTTCTCAAGTTGCAGTACAGGTTATTTCTTCTCAAGCAAGTCAGGACTTCTTTAACATGACGTTGATGTTTTTTGAGGTCAGAAGAGAAAATTAAGATATCGTCCAAATACACAACTACATAAACATAGAGTAAGTCTCTGAATATCTCGTTCATGAAATTCTGGAAGACTGCAGGGGCATAACAGAGTCTAGCGTTCCCGCTAGGCTGTTTTAGCAGGGTGCGGCACCCTGCCCTCCTTCTGGAGGGCAAAAAGCACCCTGCCCTCCAGAAGGAGGGCAAAAAGCACCCTGCCCTCACAGGCTGCAGGTGCAGTCTTCACCCACGGGATGCAGTGTCCCGCGGGTGGAGAAATGTGCGGTGACCCGGTCACCGCCGGAGAATAGACGCCGGGCGCATGCGCCCGGCATCTGTTCTCCCTGTCTGCAGCGCTTGGGGGCTGCCCGGCATGTCCGTAAGTGCCGGGCATGCCACCAAGTATGATGAAAAATGGGACGCGTCTTATAGACATGCCCCCTTTTATGGCCACGCCCCCTTTTCGCCCGTGCGCACAAAGTTGCCCTCTCTAGCTCCGGCACCCTGCCTGCCGCCGGAGCTAGAGTGAACACTAAGAGTCCAAATGGCATCACTAAATATTCGAAGTGCCCATCTCGGGTATTGAAGGCGATCTTCCATTCATCACCAGCGCAAATTCTGATGAGATTGTAAGCCCCTTGTAAGTCCAGTTTGGAGAAGCCTGTGGCTCCTTTGACACGATCAAACAACTCTGTGATAAGAGGCAATGGGTATCGTCTTTTTATAGTGATATCGTTGAGTCCCCGATAATTAATACAGGATCGGAGACCCCCATCCTTCTTGGACACAAAAAAGAACCCGGCTCCAGCAGGAGAAGTGGATGGTCTGATGAAGCCCTTTTCCAGGTTCTCCTGGATATATGAGTATTCTGACATTGCCTTGGTTTCGGACAAGGACAAAGGGTATATACAGCCACGAGGAGTCTTATCTGGCATCAGATCGATTGGACAGTCCCAGTCTCGGTGTGAAGGTAGGATATTAGCCTTACTTTCAAAAACCTCAGAAAAAGACCTGTATGGAATGGGAAATTGTAGATTTTCTGACGTCTGAATTTTCCTTACAGGTTTGATTTGTGGAAGACAAGAGTCTTGACAAGCATCGCCCCAGGAATGGACTTGCATGGAATTCCAATCGATCTTGGGATTGTGTTTGCATAGCCAGGGGTATCCTAGAATCACATCGTGAGATGCCTTGGGTATAATCAGGAAACTGATGAGCTCTGAATGAAGGGCCCCTATATGAACCAACATGGGACGAGTCTGTTTGGAAACTATGCCATTGGCAATAGGGCAGCCATCGACTGCAGATAGGGTTATAACGTGATCAAGGGTAATACAGGATACTTGAAGTATTTTGACAAATCCGAGAGTAATAAAATTTTCTGCTGCCCCAGAATCTAGGAGGTAGGAATAAAATACAGGACCTTGTTTTAAGTCCAGGATTATGGACTTCGAGGATGGAGTTATTACTTCTAACCGAGTGTCCCCAGGGCTGGTTAGGAGCGGGATTTTCCTGGACGGCATCGCTTCTGCTGTTCTTCATTAGTGAGGCGAGCCCGGTTAACCTGCACAGGTTCATCATCTATGGATCAAAAGGACAGAGGTGATGGGAGAAATGGCAGGACGAAACCTGGAACGATCACTCCTACTTCTCTCTGCCTGTCGTTCCCAAAACCATAAATGCACCTTATTACACAAAGAAATGAGGTTGTTCAGTTTAGTGGGAAGGTCCCGAGTGGCTAGGTCATCCTTTAGCCGGTCAGAAAGGCCGTTCCAAAAGGCTGAAGTTAATGCCTCCTCGTTCCATTTCAATTCTGACGCCAATGTTTGAAATTAGATAACATACTGACTGACAGGACGAATCCCTTGTCTGAGGCGCATAATCTCGGAAGACGCTGAAGTCGTCCTTCCGGGTTCGTTAAAGATTCTCCTGAATGATGCTCGAAATTGTGAGTAATTATCCAGTAGAGGATCTAATCGCTCCCATAGTGGGGAAACCCAGTCCAATGCGGATCCGGACAGCAGAGACACGATATAAGCTACTTTGGTCCTGGAAGTAGGGAAGTAAGAGGGTTGAAGGGTAAAGTGAACGTCACACTGGTTAAGAAAAATACGACACATCTTGGGGTTGCCATCAAATTTACTGGGTGTAGGTAAGTACAGACGAGGTGGGGCACTGGAAACCGAGACCGTGGGTGTGGGCTGATTGGTGTCCGCTGTAATATTAACTGTGACAAGAGAAGCCTGTAAAGCGTCTTGACTGCAAGACATCTCCTGGAGGAATTGTGCCAGTTGCTGCTGCAAGGCATCCAGGCCTTCCAGTCGATTGGGAATACCTTGTAGCTAATCCATTCTAGACTCCTGTAGAGTGGCCGAATCCATTTGGCCAGTGCAAACTGTCAGGTCTGGGTTATTTTTGATCCCGGGGTGGATGCAGAAGAAAAAACAGGAATGGGTTTGCAGTATAGAAATGTAGCAGGTTTAATTGAAGTAGTATTATTCATGAAATGGTAGTAAACAGGTAACTGGCAGTAAATGACCAAGTCCGACTGATGTGAGGCTGAAACAGATGTCTTTGGCAGAAAAGCAAATCCAAATAGTGCAGCTGAAAATCAGTGACAGGCAGAGAAGCAGCAAGTCCAAAGGAGGGGTAACTAAGGAACAGAAGTCTGTGTTACAGGAGTGGGCTCTGAATCTGGAGAGCTGACGGAGTCACAACAGTGAGGTAAGTATCGGGGTATAGCAGGGTAGATGTGGGTATCCGGGAACAGCCTGAGAAAGAGACAGAGCAGGTAACGAGTCACAGCTGGGACTGCAATAACAAATGAGCTAGGGAGCACAGAGAACTCTCACACAGCTATGCTGTGTATACGTTGAACTGGCAGTACCATGGGAATGTGCATCATTGGCTGCTGAGAGTTCACACCAGATGCTCCGACCTAATTGGCCCATTCAGGTCACATGCCCAAATCCAAGATGGCGGTGCCCAGCAGTCCCCAGTGCGACAGTGCTGCCAGTCTCACCTGTCACCACATGGCCTGTACCTTTAGGACATCCACGCGCCCCTCGCGCCAACTTCCAGACACCAGCTCCCCCACCGGTAGGACCGCGCCAAAGCACCCGCACAGGCAGAGACCGCGACTCACCAGGTAAAACAGCTCTGGTCGTGACACACACGGTCCAACTTAAAAGAACGATATAAACGATAACGATATCGTTTGATCATTTATATCGTTTTTTTTTCAACCCCTCTAATGACCAAATGATGGTTGATGCGCGGGCACGGATGGTCGAAAGGCCATATCGACCAGGTTATCCTGTTTGTTGATCGCGTGATCGTTAAGTCATTAGGGGGTTGGTGCATGTTGCGGGATGTTCGATATCGAACATCCAGCACATGCAGGACAATCAGACAACAATATATGATCGTTGTCTGATCGACCTGCGTGTACGGGTCATATGAATTATATTGTCAATAGCTGTAGCATTTCACATACTTTGCCTTCTGCTACATGGTTTCTGTACTGTAACTCTAATGTAATTATTATCTATTATTTATATGGTGCCACATGGGTTCTGTAGTGCCATGCATTGTTATAAGCACACCAGAAATTATCATAGCATATTAGACATTTAGAGACAAGTTTTACATATTGTTATAAGCAGATAAATACCACCCAAAAATTATAAAATTACAAAAGGACAACAGAAGAGAGGGCCGGGCACGTGAGAGTCTATGTTCTAGAGGGAATATGGGGTGACACAAAGAATGAGAGGGGAGCAGAGTTGTGGTGTGCAGACGCTGGAGGGTTTAGGGGAGGGGTAGTTGGCTTGAACGAAAAGATGATTTTTAAGAGCACATTTACAGGCTGTGAGGTTGGCTGACAGTTTTATGGTGCATTGAAGGGCATTCCAGGGGATGGGAGCAGCACAGGAGAAATCATAAAGGTGGGTGTGGGAAGTAATAATCAGGAAGGAGATGAGAAGATTGTGTCCAATCACAACCTCATGAAGAGAGGGAGAAAGAACTGTGTGCATGAGGTTAAATACTTGAAATAAAGTTATAAATTGTCAAGCATGACTTAAGCTGGGTGCACACTTAGGGCCTGATTCAGAGCTGAACGCTCTGACCCAAGCGCTCGCTCTGAATCAGGGCCCTCCTACCTGATTTAGGAGCGTCCTCCTGGACACTCGCATAGCTGTGGGTGACCACCCACAGCTTATGCGAGCGTCCATGATGATGGTCGCGATGGTCTTGACCATCACGACCATCGGGCTTGCGACGGAGACCCTGCGGTAGGGTCTCGCTGCCGCAAGCCGTGGAGTGATTTTGGCTCTATCAGAGCCAAAATCACTCCCACAGACATCACTAGTGATGTCAGTGGGGCCGGCTTGAGATGGTAGGCGTTCCCATGGGAACGCCTCCGTCTGGCAGGCACGCCCCCGGCACGCCCACCAAAGGGGGCGTGCTGTCAATCAACATCGACAGCACGCCCCCTTTGGTGCGAGACCCAGAGCGATGGTGAGCCCGTCGCTCGCCGGGTCTCGCGCATGCGCACGACGGAGCTCCCTCCGTCGTGCGCATGTGCAGTGGGGAACATCGACCTGCTTGCGAGCGGGTCTGAATGACCCCCTTAGACAATGTCGGCACAACATGTCATTTCCGGCTGAATTGGAACGACATATACAGCCAAAATGCACGCTCCCGCGGTCGCATGCGGTATCGTCAGATTGGCTGTGCTGCATGACAATATCGCATGCAGCCCCGTTGCAGGTAATGAAGGACGGAAGGAGGGATGGTTCCTTCGTTCATTACCTCGTTCTAATGTTTACTCGAGGTCACTGAGGATCAGGTACTAAGTATCTGGGCTGGGTGTTGTCTGAGGGACCCGGCAGGGGCTTGGGGTATTGTGGGTGTCGTGCATATTAGTCGACATTCATTTTTTTTTCAAAAGGAAAAAGGTGCATTAGTCTGCTTTCCTAATAAATACTGTTATGTGAGAAATATAAAAGCTGAAATTGCTGCCTCTTTGAGATTTTTTCCCACTAGTTACAAAATAAAACTTGTGTACCCAATATAATTTAATTAATATTCTGTTGCCCGATTATAAAATGAAAAAGTATTATCCCCTTTACAATAAGTAAGTAGTGCTGCACACAAATTTTAATATTTTAAGGGGGGACACAGTTTTAGCCACCTACCCAATAGACGGGAATCAGGAAGGGCCCAATGCTATTCTGCACTGGGGTGATTATATCTAGATAGGAAAACCACAAGGTTGATTGGTTCCTACCAAGCAGGGAACAGGACCCAATGCACAAAGATCACTGGCAGTTTGGGTTTTCGCTCTCAAAACCACTGAGGCCTGGGGGTTAAAATTACTGTCAATTTGCCATGAATTAGAAATCGCCTATAAAATAGTACTTACATTTTCCTCAAAACCAATCTCATTCATTGTAAATGATGGCAACAGATCACACCATTTATCCAGATATTATTAACATGTTCTGGTAGAGAGCGCCCAGCACCGTCTCTCCGTTAGGGCACTAGGACCCCCACACTGCCGGTGGCGCAACCTCCAACCATTGTGTGCTACTGCGCCTCCTGCTTCGTCTTCCATGCTGGAAGGATGTGCCCCTGAGAGTCTCCTAACTATACCTAGTATAGAGATGGAATTACGTAGGCTACAGACCCATCAGTTCCACTGCACCACCTCTGATGTACCGCTGCACTTACAGAACCAATGTGCACACTCCACTGCCAGCAATGTATGTACAGACACAGGTGTGTGCTCCCACCTGTCGCACACTACTCTCCACTCCCCTATTCCTGGCTGGATCTGGTGCACACATCATATACTGTGCTGCATATCTCTTATATTCTTGCTGCATTGACCTTCTGTCACCCTGTAAACCTGTTCTGCCAGGTTAATTACACTAAAAATTGGTAAAGTTATCTACAGAGTGGACCAACCTCCGTCACACACCGCTGCCACCTATAGGATCTGCCAATAAAATAACTTGTATGTTATAACATGATCACAAGCACTGCCCTTATCACATTGGGTAGATGTAGTGTTTCATTTTTGTACAAAAATAGAATTTGTGTCATGATCACATACACTAACCACTTCTTATTACTGTAGTGTATTACCTCTAGCATGTTCTCCACATAACATATACACATAGGCAGCATGGTTTGCCTGAAAATTGTTGCCTAGGGCTCTGTTTACTACAATCCGCATATTGGATGCAGAATGTAGTGTGATATTATCGACTGAATTCACATTGCGAATTCAGGCAATATCACATGGAGTTACTACAAATCCCTTGCAGGGACAGAGCTTGCGATAAAGCGCTGTCCCTGCGAATCCCCTCCACACACTAGTCAAGGTATGTTTGCAAAAAATACCGTGACAAAGTGTCCGCGTATGCGCCGACCAACCTTCGCTGCTAACCCCCACCCGGCGCTAAGCCCCGTCCCCCGCGCCCCCCCCTCTTACCTGCATGCTCCGGGCTTCCGGTGAGGAGATCTCCCATACTGCACTGGGATCCGATCAGCTGATGACCGGGCCGCAGTGCACTATGGGAGACCAGCTGACCGAAGGGGAGTCATCACCGGAGGCCCGATCACCGGTCCCTGGAGTCGGGTAAGTAAAAAAAAATTTTGACAATTTTTTTTTTCTTTTTTTTTTACAGTAATCAGCTTGCGGTCTGTTTAGACCACACAGCTGATTACTGGGACCGACTCCCGGCTCTGCTCTCCCCATTAGAGCAGGGCAGGAGTCCGGTAACCGGGGGAGACTCTGGATAATGCCACCTCCAGGTGGCGTTATTATCACAGGGCTTTCCCCGGTATATTTTTACAATTTATTTTTAGCAACTTTGGTCGGATCACATTTTCCATTACAATTATGGGAAATGCGATCTGCTTTACTAAAAATAAGTGATAATTAGGGGTTGGAGTAGAATTTTACGAATTCTACTCCAATTGCCCTGTAATAACTATAGGTGATATTAAAATAATGTGAAAAGGATGTGAAAACACCCTTTTTCACTTTATTTTAGTAAAAATAATGTTAATAAATAGAGCCCCAAGTGTGATATTATATCACCTCCTCTATACCAACAGTATCTTTAATGCATCTCCTGTAACAGTTCTCAGGTATGTATTCACATCCAGTATATCCCCTTCCTTTGTTGACCTCTCTAGTTAGCAGCATTTCCCCTCCCAACTGCAGCATATGTTTGTGGGTAAACAAAGCTCAGAACAAAAATGAGGAAGAACAGTGCCATAGAGACTGAGAGCAATACACAAAGCCTGAATCACAAATACAGTGTACACACACAGAACCAGATCAAAGTCAGCAATGCAGAACAAGTGAGCCTAGCAGAACACTCACAAGGCACAAGAGAATTGCACAGTCTACAGATTGGGGCAGACATTTCAGCCAAGAAGTCACCAAAGGACACACAGGTGAGCATAAGATAATTATTTCATAGAAGACATTAATTGTTTGTTTATTTTATAAATATCCTTTAATATAGATAAAAATAAGCTTGAAGTTAAACTGGTCTGTCTATCTATCTATCTATCTTAATATCTAAGGACCTGATTCAGAGCCGCTCGCTAGCGCTGTGCGCTGGCAGGAGGCCCAATGGTTTGTGTTCGCACATGCGCACGCTTCGTTCTGCGCGTTGCGAACTACTCTGTGCGATCGCAGGCCGCTCGCTAGCCCAGCAATGACAGCCCAGTGAAATGAGTGACAGGAGAGGCCGTTTGTGGGTGGTAACGGGCAGGACACTAATAACGGGGGAGTGGAAGTGCGAACATAGGCGTGCCTGAGAGTTTCAACGTCGTTTTATAGGCGTGCATAATTAACAGCCAGCGTCATAGTACACGTCACCTGCCTGTTTTTTACACTGAAGTCCTCGCAGTGCTTGCGGTTGGGTAAGGCAACCACAAGCGCTGCGATCGCTTCCGATTGTCCTCGATGTACCAATGTTTTAATACACTTCCTGGAAATGACGTGTGCTGGTGGGCGGCTCTGCCTGTGCGATTGGGCGTACGCTGGCCGCTCGTTAAGACATGGTGGGCGTGCTTATGCCTTGGCGAGCTATCGCTTCCCATGGCGTCACTTTGAAAAATTTGCATACGCTGGGGGCGAGCGATCGCATCTAGCGAGCGGCTCTGAATCAGATCAGGTCCTAAGTTCAATGTTATTGCCATATATTAATACATGTAAAATTATATGGCTTTTTTTAGTTGATGTATATTCTTTTACTCACCTATGTAATTTGCGATGTGATATTGACATCTAAAAGTCATATTTGAGTATCTTTTGGGAAATGTATAAATTTTTTGATTAACAAGGCATTTTTGACAGAAAAATCAGAAATAGGCACAGCACAATGTAATATTTAATTCATAACATACCATTCCACTAGATGATTAAAACGAGCGATTGAACGATATAGTTCGATCATTGTTCAGTAATCGTACGATAATCGTTTGAAAATCGTTGTGCAGATTGTTTAAAAAATTGGTCTTTTAGACATCTATCATCTGGCAAACATGCTGGTCAACATGTTTCCAGATGATTGATGAGCCTGCACTGAACGACTGCTCGTTCAGTGAAGGCACATCACAGACTAACAAACGACTGCACGATTACAATGTCGTAATCGTGCAGTCTTTTGTCTGTCTTCTAGTGGATAGGCACCTTTAGTGGGAAGGGGGTTAGTTACACTATAAAATCATGTTGGGATAACTGTCATCTGCCTCTGTGGCAAGTGAATTATTCCCACCCTGTTACTGGTTTTGAAGGTCTTTCATATGAGAGCTGGGAAATCAGCCAGGTAATTAGTATCTCTAACAGGGGACTTCCTTTTACTATGGAAACAATTAGGGGTAAATTTACTAAAGTGAGAGTTTTTAGAAATTGCAACCAATCAGATTCTACATAACAACATTTAAAAAGCACCTTCTAGAAGATAATAGCTAGAATCTGATTGGTTGCTATGGGCAACATCTTCATTTCTAAAAACTCTCATTTTAGCAAATTCACCCCTTAGTCTCAATGTGGAGTATATGAAAGTGTAATCTTCAGCTCAGAGTTACTATCATACATTAAAAAAGGAAATCTCTATAAATTAGAGCTATAGAGTCTTAAGTAGAATTGGCCAGAAGAGCATTTTGTGCCTTATGCTCATGCATAAAACTGCTCATGCGCGTTTAAAATTCCTCTGAATCCAGTCCCATGCATACTTGCTGACATTCAGCTCCCTCCTTCCGGGAAGGGGCTGAATGTCAGCTTACAGCGGGGGGCGTGGGCGCTCGATAAGGCTGTTGCGGGGGCGTGACCAGGGTGGGCCAGGGGCGTGGCCACAAGATCGCGTCACCGCCCCCTCTTCACAATGCTGGAGTAAACGGCGCTGTAAAGCGGAGGGCGGGGCCACGATGACGCGATTGCTATTAACTCTGCGGGGGGTAGGGAGGGATGGTGGCTTCCGGGAGGCTTGCCTGCCTTTCCGGGGGGCTGGGAGCGGCACCCGATAATCGGGAAGCTCCTGGCCAAATTGGAAGGGTAGGCAAGCCTGGTCATGTCAGCTGAGACTTATTTGGCGGTTACCAGCCCTTGCACTCTTGAGGGGGGGGGGGGGAGAGAAAGAGGTTGGAGAGGAAGTGTAATTGTAGCCATAATATAGTTAAGGCGTGTTAGTGCAAAGTACATCCCCTGATCACACAAAACATGCATTAGGAAGACCACTTATGGGTGCTTTATCCTGGTTCAAAATATGAACTGTGGATGATCTGCAGCTGCTTATTTGGCTGAATGCATCTAAATCCCTCCTACTTATGCGAATACTATAGTAATGTAGCTGCAGGGATCTATTCGCATTAATACAGTGATATTTGCAATTAGTCAGCAGAAACAAAGCATGTTTGTGTTTGATCCTTTGAGGTTGTAGGCAATAAATGTGTATTTTTAACTTAATACATTCATATTGTCTTTTCGTCTTGCTCAAGTTTCCTTTTACATGGTAAATGCGATTGTATTCATTATTAATAACACTATCCAGGCATGTACTGTATTGTGTATGGATTGTGTACTATATTTTTTAGAGATGACTCTGTTCTTTTCACCAAATTAGCACAAGCTCGGATTTACCTTATTGGCTATCCAAAACATGTGAGAGCTGCCATTTTTGGGATTCGAACATATCCATGTAAAACCGAACCGCTCATCACTAATATTCTGAGCACTCACTACTATGAATGTGAATGTGTAAACCAGGCGCACACATTACTAGTCTGTTATCTCCAGGAGTAAAGCATGTGCATTATGAATCTTGTGTATCTGGCCAGCTCTGCAAGCCGTGTAAGATGCAACTTTTACTGGAGCGCATTTTGCGCTTGTGATTTAGAGGCAACTTCCGTCCAAGCAGCGTAAGCCCAAAATCAACTATTACGTTTTTGGATTAACAATTTTTTTTACAGTGTTAGACAGCTTATTATATTCACCATCTAGCTATGTAGTTCATGGCCATTTTTATAAGTGCAGTAAAGCAGCCCTGATGTACTGTACTACATATTTTACCATTTCTTTATCTCTTATCACATTGACATTTCTTTATGAGTGTAGTTTTAGGTCAGTCTGTGCAACATACTTTTTGTACATTATTGGTCTATCCAGTTGTTGAGTGGCTCTTCTTATTTCTGTATATCCCGTAGGCTTGGTCATCATGGCAATGTCACCTGAGGCATTCCAGGAGGTAGAGACAACAACTTGCCTCTTGAGCGGAGCCACCTCAATCGCCTCACGAGTAAGCCGGGCATGTTTAGCGGTACTTTTCTTCACTCGCTTTGGTATTTTACTAATTGGATGTCGTACAATATGGCTGGATGAAGAGAAGGACTTTATTTGCAATTCCTCAAAGTTACTCTGTACCCCAAGTTGCTTTGACGAGTTCTCCCCTATTTCCTCATTCAACCTTTTCTCTTTGCAAATGGTGGCACTGCTTACACACTCTCTGTGTGTGGCCTGTTTCAGCCGTTCAAGCTACCAGGCAAGGGACGGCTGGCTGCAAGCCCAACTCAGAAAAAAGCAGGTTCAAGTGAGGCTTCATGTGATCATACTGATGAGCAGGATGTTCATAGAAGGTATCTTCCTCTTCACTTTTTATAAAGTAACAGATGGGTTTGTGCATAAACAGACTGTTCAGTGCCACTCTACACTGTGTGAAAGTTTTGTGTCCTGTACAGATGCAAACCCAACCATTAAGAGCATTTTCAGTATGTGCCTGTGTACAGCATCAGCAGCCAGTGCCGTTATCTGCCTGTGGGAGTTACTAGCCAGCCTGCCATCCATGCAACATGTGAACAGTTCCTCAGCCAGTCCATCACCATGTAAGAAACAGCAGTGCTAGATAATACAATATCCGGGTCTTGTTAATCAAGATAATGTACATTTTTGTATATCAATCACCAACAAATCACATTTTGCTTTGGTATTACTTGATGTGAATCATTTTCAATTTTTATCCACAACATAGCTAGTTCACCCCTCCCAGTAACAGCTGCAAGAGCCTCAGTCTCTAAGGGATACAGGGAAATCAGCGACCAAAGTTCAGTGTACTTCCTCTGTGTGACATCACCATCCAGAGCAATTATTTATTCCTGTGTTCTCTGGGGATTTACACAGGTTGTATTCTTATAAATAGTGGCAAATAAACCAGCTGCATACGGTACTTTCATATGAAAAAAAATAGACATTTAACAATGTAATGTTTAATCATGATGGTCAGACAAGATTAACCTTAGACACTTTCTTGCTAACTATACTCACTTATTATTATCTGCAATCCGAACACAAATTAATATTTCTTTCCCTATCTGCACTGCAGAGTGGTTCATCTTGAGTAACCTATATAAGAAAATGATATACTGGATTAATGAAGCTGGTAATATGGGAAACCACCAGCCACAGCAACATAGTGTTGTAAAATGACACTGTGAGGTTTATTATAGAAATGCCTGCACTGTTTACAGTACACAAGAGAAACGTGCCATGCAACATACTCTTACCCGACACAATACAACAGCCTCGAAAGTAACTTATCAGCACCGGCTTAGGTATTTTCCTACAACTCTGCAGAAACTGGAGGGAGCTGGCATCTGCAGTAGGCACAAGGAGACCAAAAGGACATATGGAGTATCTGCAATGCACAAGTCCCAAGGTGCCAGGAGTACCACCTCAATTATAACCAAGCTGACTTTTGGAAACTGTCCACAGATACAATCTGTTAATATATATTCCTAAAAGTGACAAATATTGACTTTCTATTTTAGTATCAGCAGCTCAGGACAGTCAGTTACTGTAAAATGTCAGAATGTTACAATGGTAATATTTACTGTGCATTTGTATTTATGAATAAAATTAATCAGGGATATCCAAAATAGTTTTGGAAGCTACTTGCGTTCGAGATCAGCAATACAACGATTATATAGCGCTTCAAAAATCACATTCTGGAGACATGCCTGATTAACTGTGATTTTAACATGACGGCTGGGAAGACACTACACGATATATCATTCTAACGCGGATCGGAACGATATATCGTACGGATGATGCAGTGTGTAAGCCTGATTGTGCTTTCAGGGGGGCCATTCATCGCATCGTTCCATCCGTGTGCTGCAAAGCAGATGGGAAATGCAATGAATGACACGCCATGTAATGACACATCACTCAGTCGTACAGTGGATCGTGCAGTGTGTACGGTGCGTGCGATATATAATTACATGGCATCGCACAGTCGCTGGGTACACACATTGGGCATGATTCAGAGTTAGGAATAGAGTAAGATAGGGCAAATAACTGTGTACCTGGACAAACCATGTTGCAATTAAAATACATACTTCTTTTTGCATGCAGGACAAATACTGGCTGCTTCTGCATGTAGCCCACAAATGCTGAACAGCTTTATTTTTACATAAGTGTGGAAAAATGATGGAAGGCAATTTTTTTTGGGGGGGGGAGGGGGGGGGAATAAATGATGTCGTTAATTTGGGCTTACATTGAACTGAGTACTAGTATATTTGGTGTCTATAAAGTGCTGATTTAAACAATGTTAAAAATGAAAAGCCACCTGCAATCCTAAAAACAGCTGCCCCATCCATACAGCACCCCAAAATACCCGTCCCAGTACTTTAGTCCCATTTTCCAACACTTTTTTAAATTTTCACCCCAAAAATGACATGTATTTTTTTTGGGTGAATTAAGATATATTTTGCTATTTTTGTTTGCCTAATTAGTCGTTAGGGGGGGGGGGGGGGGGGGAGGATGTCCAAAGGGTTCTGAACCAAGTCCCCACATTTGTACCCCAAAATATGGATTTTGCACTTCATTTCTCCTACCTTTTCATGGAGAAACTTTTTTGCCTGTTTTTGCCTATGGAGTATTCCCTTAGGCGAAAACGTCCTGGAATTAAACATGGCGATACTTCGGAAACTGACGAGAACTGCGCAGTGGCGAAAACTTTTTGCTGATCGTGGCATTTCGCCTCTAATTCAATACGGGCCTTAGTTTGAATTGTCCAATTGATTGCACCACCCCCACCAATCACAAAGCAGGGGTTGCCAGTGTGGATCATTGGGTGTACAGTCAGGCACCTTTGGCACAACTATTTGGGATATGGGGGAGTGTGGATAACATTTTGCTTGTGTTATCCTTAAAGGAGGGTTACCAGATTTAGCCAAGTAAATCTAGACACATATGAATTATACATGCTGCATGCTTGCTTAGTAAAAAAATGAAGAAATGTATGTGAACATATTTAAGTGCAGCATGTGTAAGTCATGTGCTCAGTTTTATATAACCAATCTAATAAATTTACTTTACAGTAAAATGGCCGGTATTTGTACAATATTGTAAAACACTAAGAACACAGAACATATATGAAAGTTAAACTTCAATATATAGATTACAAATGAAAGGGTACAGTCATCATGAATATACTTCCTCTCAATGGCTGCCATCTACTAGATGGGTGCATAAAAAGAGGTATTACCCAGCATTGACAAGTCTCAAAATTGGAGGGATTTTATTGCAATTACTGATAACCACTTTCTCCAGCGTTATTAGGCTGTACAGTCGATATTTAAATATTCTACCCCTAGGAGGCAGGGCATTGGCAAAAACTCATCTCCCCTATGTCTCTCTGCTCCCCTTATCCTCCCTTTTTTACTGCCAAGTCAGCATTGAGTCAATATGGAAAAAGGTAAGTAGACACTCTCAATGGTGGAGAAAGGACAAAGTGATCTTGCTGAAAGCAGCTTTCACCAAGGTGTCAACATCAATCTTGTAGAATTTGGAAAAGATGAGCAGAAATACTGAGGTGGGCACTCAGCTTCGTAGTACCAGAGTGAATTAGTACTTCTCCAACATCTATTCCTGCCTAATGACTGTTCTAATCCAGCAATAAACTAGGCATGGGTACACATCTATACAATTATCTTGCAGATCAAACAATTCACGACCTGTCGTTGAGCTGTATTGTAAGAGTGTACACACCCATGATTATACTGGTCATGTATGCTGATTTGGTTTCATGTTCGTCCTATCTGTGATGCAATGGTACAGTGTTGGGAAATCCTGGATGCGTGTAGGCACTACCAACCATTGTGTCCAATATGCCTGCTGATGTTCCTCCAGTAACAATAATTTTCCACAGATGGGTTTGAGAGATGTAGATTCTAATAGTGTGTATGCATGAAGCTGTATGTTCATCGTGACTTTCAATCGTCAGTGAAATTGAAATAACAATCACCTCTCAAGTATGATTGAAAGTGTGCTAACCAAAAAGAACCAATAAGTCAGAGTGCCAAAAAGCAGAAGCATAAACACCTAGCTACATCAAGGGAATGAGGAGGTACCTAATTAGGGGCTGTCCTGAGGGCCTGATTCAGACCCGTTCACTAGGCTGCGTTCACACGTAGCCTGCCGATGTTTGCAATGTGCGCATGCATCCCAATGCGCATACCACTCCATGCAATCGCGAAGCGTTCGCCCCTTGTATATAGACGCCTCGCTAGATTGTGTGACAGGACGAGCAGTTTGTGGGTGGTGACAGGGGTTGGTTGATGTAAACGCGGAAGTGGTGGTGCAAACAAAGGAGTGTCTGAGCATCTTAACGCCGTTTCAGAGGCATGCATAATAAGACGCAGCATCATAGTACACGTCACATGGCTGAAGTACACACTGAAGCACTCGCAGTGCTTGCGGTAGGGTATGGTCAGCCACAAGTGCTGCGTACGGTTTCCGATGATACTCGATCTTACTGATTGTTGCATACACTTCCTGGAGATGACGTGTATCATAAGGGAAAGTGGGCGTCTTAAGACACACCGCGATCGCACGCCAAGACATAGTGAGCGTGCTAATGCCTTGGCGTGCGATTTGCATACTTTGGCAGCTGACGGCTACATGCAATGCATCTAGCGAGCGGGTCTAAGTCAGGCCTTGAGTTGGGAGCAAAGCAAAAAAAGTAAATTTGCACCTGGACAAACCATGTTGCACTGTCTGCCATGTGTACAAATACATTTATTTTAATTTACATGCAGGATAAATACTGGCTGCTTTCATTTTACACTGTAATTTAGACTTGAGTTTGGACACACCCGTCCTAAATCTAAATCTGCACATATCACATATCCCCCACCTGCAGTGATACATGGTTTTGCCAAGGTGCAAGTGGCCAATATTCAATAGCGCTTATCGGCCAACTCCGCGTGTCACTGTCACACTCCTTAGCGATGCTGATCAAAGTGAGGGATTTTTTGCAAATTGACAGTCAGGGACCTTTTGAGGGCGGTTATGGGAAATAGCAGCAATAACACAAGAAATGTCTGAAACATTTTTGGAGTGTCTCAGCCTATAAACTGCGATCCTGTACGCAGAAAACATGGCACCAGTGTCTCAGCTCCCGTGGCCATTCTGCGCGACCATGGGGTTACTCAGATGATCTATTTTCAAATGATCTGCAACCACTGCTGCGTATTTGTACGCACTTTCTTGGATCTGCAGAGCCGCCAGTGGGCGTCTTAATACATTTCCAGGCGGCTATAGCATTAGCATATTTTTGTACCACAGCTGCGTACTGGATCCCAGCTGCAAATGCAATAGCGTCCACATCTCTGGATAAGGCCCAAAGTACGTGCTTTTTTTTTGCTTTGCATCCAACTCAGAATCAGCCCCTTAGTCTTTGAAGGATGGTGGGCAAAATTATGGCGCCACCAATTTTTGTTAGTTATGCAACCCAGAAACTTTGGTTGAAAAGAAGGTGCCATTTCCTTGCGATAGACTTATCTATATAGACTGGTATTAAAGAAGCGACAAATGCAAATTGTTCCTGTTCAGAGAACACACCTTCAGGCAGCCTGTGTTGCCAGCTTGGAATTGCATTTGCTTGCTGTAGCTGTATGCTGGAGGTACCCAATACAGATTTGTAGCACCATCACTTCTAAAGCATTGTGAAGATTGAATCTCCACATAGATATATGTTTTATGAAGGAAAGGAGTCGCCAGTTCAGAGCCACGCCTGACTGAGATTAGGGTAAATCTAGGAAAACGTCCAAATACCTTCCAATCTTACTATCAGAGGCTTTGGGGTAACCAGGAAACCAGCCTCAGAATTGCTAGCATGTTGGTAAGTTATACCCCCAAGATTCGGACACATGGAAATGTTGAGAGAATTAGTCATTGAGCCATAATTTGAGCAGATCTATCTTTGGAGACCTGAAAACATCCATGAAATACCTCAGCATTAGCAACCAGGTAATGTCAACTCAAACACTATGATCCTCAAGTTACTACCTACTACATTTCTTCACCCAGCCTAGAATTTTAAATGATTCCATAATGACCTGCAAGTACTCCAATGATGTTTAAGGTAAGCCACTACAATTGATATAGGTAGCAGGAGCTCGCAAGGAGACCATGACCCTTGATATCAGTGATAGGGGTGCACCACTCCCAAACCTTAAGACAGGTACTGAGAAGGGTCTCCTCTACCAGGTTAGATGGCTCCATTAAATCAGTTATGCCACCATACTGGTAGATAATTGGACAGACTTGAGAAACATGTATAGGATCGCCATCAATGTGGAGACCATGATTCTTACTTATTTCATGAAGTACTTGATGGATTATAGAGGCAGGCACTACCATATGGGGAGCTAGGGGGGAAGTTTTCCCAGGCCTTCAACTGACAGGGGGCCTCAAAATTTTTTTACTTATTTTTGTGCTTCAATTTTATTTTTATATATTTGCTAATTTGGCAATTTCCAGGTAATAAAAGTTCAAGACTAGCCCCTAAACATGTTGATTGGTTAACTTGGGATAACGCGCAGTGGCACATACGCTTTTTCCTCTCTGCGCATGATGCATCTATCCACACAGACACATGAGAACGTCACTTGTCCTTACATTTGCCGGGGTGAGTGACTTGCAACTCCGCAAGGGAATAGTTTGTTTCTAATTAGGAAACTGGACTGGACTGTTTCATTTTCAATGTTTACTCGATTCATTGCAGAATTCAGATGTGTTAGGTAAGTTAATTTAATACATTTTTATTACAATGCTCAAGCTTGTATATATTCAACAGGTTTTGTTTTTATCAGTACATTTTAAAATATCACTTTTTTTACATTAACAACTGCATAAATTAGGTAACAGGGCCATAACTAGGGTGGTGTGGCCGGTGCCCTATTACTGAGCACAGCTTGCCTTGAGGGCGGAACCGCACACCACTGCAATGTCTATTTGCCCGGAGCCCGCTGCAATGTTTTTATAAGCCGCGTCTCCGGCTCCTTCTCGGCTGTCTCCGTTCGGCTCACGCAGGGCTGACAGAGCTTCAGGAGAGGAGAGGAAGGGAGAGACACCTGGGGGTGGGGTTACACGGACTGAGCAGCAGCTGTCAGACTCACAGGGAGGAGCTGCAGCCAGAAAGACTTGGGAGCAGATGTACTAAGCCTTGGAAACAGATAAAGTGGAGAGAGATAAAGTGCCAACCAATCAGCTCCTAAAGCTGGCCATAAACCAGACCAACTTTCCTCCAACCTTCCAACTAGTTGGTTGAAATGAAAATCCAGTAATGCATGGGAGCAAATGACAATTAGCAATTCAGGATCTTCTCCTGTGGAAAATAATGCCTGCAATAATATTGTATATAGAAAGGAAACTCATGAATGAACTCAGGTGGATGAGACCAAAGGCAATTTGATAAAGTCAAAATACTTATCATATCTGACAACTTCAGTAAGAAACATAACCATAATCTCATACTATGTTCCCTCAGGGGAATAAAGTCACACACAGTGAGGTGACTACATACCCCAAATTTCAATAGAAGAGAACAGGTGAATTAATAACCTATGCACTGTATCACACAAAAAGGCCTAACTATTAAGTTTAAACTAGGAACAGATCTCTAAACCAGTGGTCCTCAAACTTGGTCCTCAGGACCCCACACAGTTCATGTTTTCCAGGTCACCTAGCAGGAGCACAGGTGTAGTCATTACTCACTGACACATTTTAAAAGATCCACATGTGGAGCTAATTATGTTACTTGTGAGTCTGTGAGGAGACCTTGAAAACATGCACTGTTTGGCGTCCTGAGAGCCGAGTTTGAGAACCTGTGCTCTAAACTAAGCTAATATTAAACAGGAGTAAATACATCTGCAGACTCACAGCTACACAATACGGCAAAGAAAGTGTACTTACATTATCATCTTATACCTTCTTTGCTATTTCTTGAACACATCATAGATAACTGCGGATTTTTGATGAACACCTGGGCCCTAACTAATGCTGGGCATACACTATACAATTATCTGTCAGATATCTGTCCAATCTGGCTATTTGGAATGAAAACCTGGTAATGTATGGGAACAAATGACAGTCGATCATATGGTTTTAAACGGACAAAAAACAATTGTTCAAATTGGTTAAATTCGTGTGTTTTAACCAATTTGTCTGAACGACCATTTTTGTCTGTTTTCCAGTGTTTGTGAACAAATGGACGATTGTCATTTGCTCCCATACATTACCAGGTTTTCATTCCAACCAGCCAAATTGTACAGATAATTGTATAGTGTATGCCCAGCATTAATAAGGACCAAAAAAAATAGCTGTTATATCCAGGAAGTTAGACTAACAGGGACTGTATAAACACACCAGTTTATTTCATATTTACATGACAGTATTAGCACCAACCCATTTGTCCACTCTTTGTGCAAAGCATCCTCTTCCCCACCCGTTGCTAAGTGGCTCCCAACTCATACCCATACTGTGAGTTCCTGCAAACTGGCACAACCAGCCACCACCACAAACCATGTCTCCCATGCTGCATAGTCATTTCAATTGCCAAACTGATCTATTTCACCAGAAACATGTCCAGAATCTGTAGTCAGTGTGGGCTATGAGCACAGAGTAGTACACTAAATCACACCTTCTAATAAGGTCATTTCCTTTAATATGCTGCATTGAATGCCAAAAGATTTTAAACATAAACACAACTCAAGTCAATTACTCTTTTTTAACGTGCTAACCTAACATACGACGCTAATGCGCCAATTTACATCACTAAAGTCACTACTTTAACAGTAAACAGAACCCCTATTTTTACTGAAAGGCACCATCTAGCGCAACAAAAGACATTACTTTAACAGTGAAGATATTTAGATCAACCTATATGGCTTTCTAAGAAATGGGTGGTTCACTCGACACATTGGATCATCAGCTCCCTGGATGGGGCCTTCACTTCCATGTTATCTAGATGACTATGACCCTGACTTCCAGTGGTGCAGGGGCACAGCCAGGTGACCTTGGTGAAGTCCAACTGACCCAACCACAGCTCAAAATTAGTAGTGCATCTCCACAAATGCAAAACTAAGAAAGTGCTTATAGTCCTCCTAGAAGTTGATATGTAATCATGTACTCTTGATGTCAAAAGATGAAAGGAACACCCCATCCCACATCATCTGGATCACTGAGTGGAGTTACACCATGAAATGCTCCTATGAAAAGGAGAGCTATGGTAAAACTTACCCTTGTTAACTCTCTTTATTCGAAGTCCATAGGTTCCAGAGGGAGACAATGGGGTGTAGGTGGAGGACCGGACACCAACAGCAAAGCTTTTTCGTATCGCAGGATGCTCCGGTCCTTCCCCCTATACTCCACCCACATCCTGAAGGCAAATCAGTTTTGTTAACAAGCCCAAGACAGGAGCAGGATAGGAGACAAGGAAAACTGGTACACTGAAGAATCACATTCTCACACAGAGAAGGAAACAAGTGACCAAGAGAAGAAACCCATAGAAGCCAGGTGCGGATGCCCTGTGGACCCTATGGACTTCGAAGAAAGAGAGTTAACAAGGGTAAGTTTTACCATAACTCTCCTTTGCTTCTTTAGTGTCCACAGGAAGACAATGGGGATGTCCCAAAGCAGTTGTTCAAGGGCAGGGAAGTCCCGAGCTGAGAGGAGAACCCGGCGCCCGAAGGAAGCATCCTGAGAGGCAAAAGTAACAAAGGCATAGAACCTAAGAAAAGTGTAGACAGAAGACCATGTGGCCGCCTTACATAGTTGTTCAGCAGAGGCGCCACATCAGGCTGCCCAGGAGAGACCCACAGAGCGAGTAGAATGAGCAGAAACTGTAGCCGGCACAGGAAGGGCAGTCTGCGTGTAAGCCTGTGAGATAGTCATGCGAAACCATCTGGTCAGAGTTTGTTTGTTAGCTGGTCATCCCTTCTTGTGGAATCCAGATAGGACAAAGAGGGAGTCAGATTTCTCAATGGCACTAGTACAGTCCACGTAGATCTTCAGAACACGGACCACATCCATAGAGGCCTCACCTGCTGAGAGGTGTGGTGATTGAAAGGCCAGAACCACAATTTCCTTATTAAGGTCAAAACGGGAGACCACACTGGGAAGAAAGCCAGGGCGTGTTCGGAGAACAGCCCTGTCCGGAATAAAGATTAAAAATTGGGAGCAACAGAGGAGCGCCCCTAAATCCGATACCCTACGGGCAGATGCTATAGCCAGAAGAAACAGTCTTTGCAGTGAGCCATTTGACATCTACTGACACCAGGGGTTCGAACGGAGATTCCTGAAGTGCGTGGAGAACCACTGACAAATCCCACCGAGCCACAGGAGGGACAAAGGGAGGTTGTATACGAAGAACGCCTTGCAGAAAGGTGTGAATATCCGGTAGAACTTCCAAAGAACCCAGGGGCAGACGGGAGACTGGAGGAAAGAGGTATGCTAAATGCAAGGTCTACCAAGGTCCAAGAAGGCTGCGTCGGGGTTCCTCATCCTGGGCCCGTACACTGGAAGCTTGTGGTTGTGAGGCCATGAGGTCCAGGTCCGGTAGATCCCATTTGTCCACCAGGAGCTGAAAGACTTCTGGATGTAGAGACCGCTCCCCTAACGGCTGAGGAAATCCACTTCCCAATTGAGAATCCCAGGGATGAACACTGCGAAGATGGCTGGGAGATGGCGTTCGGCCCATTTGAGAACGTGGAACACTTCTGTCATTGCTGACCGACTTCGAGTGCCTCCACGGTGATTGAGGTAGGCTATCGCCGTGGCGTTGTCGAACTGTACTTGTACTGGTCTGCCCCGAAGATCTTGAACCAGAGTGAGGGCTCTGATTAGTAGGACCGCCTCAGTTGGACTCCAGCGTCCCTGGAAGGAGTGCTGGCCGGTCAATGTACCCCACCCGCGTAGACTTGCATCCGTGGTGAGGAGTGCCCAGTCCGGGATCCAAAAGGGATGACCCCTGTTTAAGTGGGAGGTCTATAGCCACCAGGAGAGGGATAGGTGTACTCCGAAGAGAGTCCCATTGTCTGGGATTTGAGCAGATGGGGTAGCCCATTCCACCTGGATAGGATCAGATGTTGTAGGGGCCTGGAGAGAAACTGGGCTAACTCCACCATGTCGAAGGTGGACACCATGGATCCCAAGGGCTGCATTGCAGAGTGAATTAACACGACTGTGGAGTATCCTGCGTACTCTGTGCTGTAGTGCAGAGATTTTGTCTGCTGTCAGGAAGATTCTCTGAGCCCGAGAGTCCAGGAGGGCTCCCAGATGCACCACTCTTTGAGAGGGAGTCAAGGAATACTTTTTCCAATTGATCAGCCAACCGTGCGTTTGTAGAAAGGGAATGGTTATTTGTAGATGGTAATTTCTGGGGAGCTTGCTAAAAGCAAGAGATAGTCCAGGTATGGGAGCAATCTGATCCCTTGACAATGAAGATAGGCTGCCATAACTGCCATGATCTTGGTAAAGACCAGAGGAGCTGTAGAAAGCCCAAACGGCAGAGCTTGAAATTGGTAATGTTGCTGTAGTATAGCAAACCAAAGATACTGCTATTGAGAAGGCGCTATAGGTACATGAAGGTGAGTGTATTGAATGTCCAGAGACACCATATAGTCCCCATGCTCCATAGCCAAGACAATAGAGTATAGGGTTTCTATACTAAACGTGGGCACCTTGATAAACTTGTTCAGAGACTTGAGGTTTAGGATAGGCTGATGAGACCCGTTGAGCTTCTAAACCAGTAAAAGGGTAGAATAATAGCCCTTTCCTTGCTGTGAGGAGGGGACCGGAAATATTGCGACCCCGACAGCAGTAAGGACTCAATGGCCTTCTGGAGCAGCAGGGCATTGCTTGGGGTCCATGGAGGTCCTGTGCAAAAGAACTGCTGGGGGGTCCGCCTCAGAAATGAGAGGGCGTATCCGTGGGAGACCACTTCTCTTACCCAGGCGTCTGAGGCCAGAACTGGGCAAACTGAAGAAGTCGGCCTTCCACCCTGGGAGAGGCCCGCCCCATCAGGCTGAAGGCTTGTCCTCAGATTTGGTAGGTGGACGTCTAGTAGCCCAGGCCTATTTGGTCCTAGGCTTGGAGGCCTTAGTGGATGCCGAATGCCTTGGAAAGGACTGACATTTAACTTTTCCATGAGGATGAAAGGCCCAAAAGGATGACATTCGAGGCTTTGCAGTAGATGCGAAAGGCAAGAACGCTGTCTTGGAAGCTGCCATGGTAGTCACAATCTTGTCCAATTCTGGGCCAAACAGGATCTCCCCAGAATAAGGCAGGGACTCCAATGCCTTTTTAGAGTCAGAATCTGCCTTCCATGAGCGAAGCCAAACAATACGGCAGGCTACTACAGAAGTAGCAGATGCCTTGGAAGCTAGGAGACAAGTATCTAAAGCTGCTTCACCTAAATAGGAGGCTGCATCTCTAATGTGAGATATGTAGGACAGCTGTTCCCTTGAAGCATCAGAGGGAAATGTACCTTCTAGGGCCTCTGCCCAGCTCTCAATGGCTTTTGCCACCCAGGCTGTAGCCCTGGCAGGGCAAGTAATAGTTCCTGTAAGAGAGTATACAGATTTCAGGCAAGCTTCAATCCTTCTATCTGTAGTCTCCTTTAAGGAGGTTGCAGTATGGATAGGTAAGGTAGCGTTTTTAACTAGGCGTGTCACGTGGGAATCCACTGCAGGGGGAACTTCCCATTTAGTACAATTAGAAGCTGGAAAGGGTAAAAGGAAATTAAGCCTTTTACTTGGCATAGTCCATGCCTCACTCATATGAGCAGATAGCTGATCAGAGTGAGGAAATTCTGGCAAAACTACCTTCTGTTGTTTAAATAATGGCTCTTTTACCTTAGGAGTGGGTTCTGCCTCTTCTATCTGAAGAATAGATATTACAGCTCTCACAAGTGCAGGTATATTCTAATTAGAAGGGGGTTCCTCATCTCCCAAGCATACTTAGTAGGTTTACTAGGTAAGGGTCTCTCCTTTTGCAGCATTTGTTGAAAGGCTGTAGAGGTATCCGCCAGACTCTGCACTAGAAAGTACGTCTACCCATAGGGGAGGCAAAGGATTTGCAGGGAGTAACTGTTGTGGCCATCCCATAGGGGGAGCTACCACAGGGACCATTAGGTGGTCCGCAAATTTTGTCAACACCTGTCAAAAAGAAGCCCTGGGGGGTCCTGAGGAGAGGATGCAGGGGCTGATGGGCCATGTGCCGTATAACAAGATGCACATAGAAGTTAAGCCTGCTAAGCAGGAGTTACAAGACACCAGAGTGGGAGCAACAGGCTGCTTGTTATTCTAGCCTTTGCCAGACATAGCTGCAAGATAATGTAGCCCACGATCTGGCACAGTGCAGTGAGCAACCCAGATATGTGTGAAATATGGAACAGTGTAGTGCACACCGATATATAGTATGTGATAACCCTCACAAATATAGGGAGAAGTGAACCCCCTTTACCTCAGTATTCTAGGGTTAGAATGAAAGAAAGGGAAAAGTATAAGCTGACAGTTGTGAAAGAAATAGACAGTAGCGCTAGCACATGTCATATACAATGCAGAACATATAACTGCAGTGGGCACTAATTCAACTACACAGACTGCAGTGGCTTGTAGGAATAGCGCTTATGAATTCCTATTAAACCTTTATACCCTAAAGTCGCTATTTAGCGTTGCGTACGCATATGAAATAATCACTTTCCAGACTGAGTGGTTCCAAAGCACAAAAGTTATTATTCACATAAAAAGCATATAGTTACACGCCTTGATCTATAATACAATTAGCGCAAAGGTTTTACAGAATACAAGGTACAGTCGATACATACGCATGCGTTCTGGATCCAGATTTCCCGGCATCAACTATGAAACCTCCGCCAACAGAAAGTAAAGATGACTAACTACCAGATCTAGAGTGCTTGCATATGTACCCTTGCATAGATAGGCAATACAATAGAACGAGTTGGCATAATCCCATCGGTTCTTCCTCTTGGTTCTTCTGTTACGATACAGTTCATAGGTCAGTTTGTATTGTAATAGTTCAGCCCTCCAACAGCTCTTTGTGTGCGTTTTCCTGCCGAAGAACAAGTCTAAACTGGCTAATAAACATTACATTACAGAGTACATTTCAATGCCTATCTCTCTATGATCCATAACTCGCAGACGCATGTTGCGATCTCCTTACCGATGGAACCGGAGATCTGTAAATAAACAGTGGTTTAAAATAGCACCAAACACGGTATGCTTATTATGTAATAAACCCTAGATATCAAATACCAGCATTTCACAATAGATTTTATAACGTATAAAACCTTTAATATTAACCTTAATGCTAGGGAACCTTTTTGTGTAAGTATGCAATGTAGTGGGTATTGAGTCATAATAGAAAATGACTCAGAAAAAAGAATTTTCCTTTTTTGATGCACTCTTATTTTCTGATAGTTATTACTTTAAATATCAATACAGAATAAAACTTAACTTTTAATTATTTGGACAAACCAACACAGAAAGACATGCACACAAAAATCTGCCCGCAATTAAAACATATAATGCTGCAGATAACTTACTCCCTTCAGGAGTGTTGATTATTACACTGGCTCAAAAAAATATATTCAGTATAGGTCTATTATCACTCCATTCAATTTTATATCAGCTAATTTACTAAATACATTATTAGCTGTTACATAAAAGTTTGTAGATCATATAATGAACAAGAAAAAAATAATATAAAAAGTGAAATATATTAGTAACCGGACCAATTTATTATATCATTCCTATATAATTTATAGGTGATAGTCCGATTATAGGTATGATTCAATTATAGCAGGATTACTTACATCCTCATAATGAACCCCCATCAGAGGATATACATATGGTGCAATCAGAAGATATCCAATATAAATGTATATAAAAAGCCAGGTAGTTAATGGTATATATAATTTCATCTATATATCTTTTATTGTTTGTACATAGCAGTACTGTTTATATCCTCATAATTAGCCCCTGTTCATAAAAAATACAATCAGCAATACACAATATTAAATCACTTGAGAAGTATAGCACTAGATAGCATATGTCATTGTATCCACATTAAATACATTGCAGATCGTAATTAGGAGGCAGTTAAAAAATATAGGGTATTGTAGATAGTAATATATAGGACCAAACCAGGTAAAAAATTGGTGAGAAAAGACCCCCACCCTATTGGGAAGACCACTCACCCCTGCTTCCGTTTACCCCTGTGGGTATTGAACGGATCAGAGGGAGATGGAGACCTCCTGGGTGCAGGGTGAAACAATGAAGGCAGAGAAAGAATCGTCGGTTCCTGCTTTCCCATCTGACTCCAGTATCCCCGTTGCGAATACGCAGCGCAGGGCGGTATAACCGGTGACAGCGGGATGAGGGGGCCGACGGAATTACCTGGTAGCCTGGTATACAAATCTGGTAGGGGAGGGATGATCGGGAACAGCATCCCGCTAGGTAATCCTGCCGCCGTCGGAAGCCGAGTCACATGGGCGCCCTATGAAGCCCGGGGTCCTGGCGCCAGCTGATGACGTGCGTTTCACAGAGAGAGCTTGTTCAATCAATTGACATTTTAGTCCTGTGCGGTTTCAAATAATCCCCATGTCCCTGTGCGTCTTGTATATTATATGTATGATTTAATGTGCGTATGGGGTATGGTAGGACTTTTAACAATATGCGGTAGCAATGTAGTCGCACGATGATAATAATAGCATATTAGCATCGCACACAATGGTTTCATGCTGACAACGCAAGATGGCGTCGTCAGGGGCAACATAAAATGGCGTCATGCAGATTCTAATTTTACAATTTAGGTCCCAGCCAACCATCCGGCTTCGACACGCTGTATAACCTGGCCCTTGCCGTGAGTCTCAGAGGGGGCGTAGGGTGAGGGAGGAGCAAGACCGCAGTGGAATGGCACCCTAGCCAGAGGAGGGGCCACAAGGAAAGCGCCTTCTCCCCTATGCTGTCATCAACCACTAGGTCTCTGGCCTTAATCTGTGCACTGCGTCAGTGCTTGTAATGCGCTGGTAGTCTAGTGGAGTCCCGGACGAACCAGTGTCCACATTAGCGCAACCAGTCTGTCTCCTGAGACTGGAGGCAAGACTGTGCATAAGCGGGGATCCGCCTTACCTGTCCCCTTGAGTCCCGGCTGCAGTCTGGGGTTTGTGGAGCCCTGCTAGCTAGTCTCCCCGGAGCCCTGCCGGGAGTACTTAGCCGAGGGCTGGTGTCACTGCGCCGCAGAGAGGTTATGGAGCAGCAGTGCAGATGGCCAGGGGACTGTCTAGTGCTGCTGCTCTGTAGTAAAAGAAATTAAAATACAAGTAACTCATAAAAATAAAGCATGGCCTGCTTAATAGCAGCCCCATTACGGTGGTCCAGCTCCTGCTGGACACAAACAAAACTGATTTTACCTCAGGCTGTGGGTGGGGTATATTGGGAAGGAGCAGAGCATTCTGGGATACAAAACAGCTTTGCTGTTGGTGTCCGATCCTCCAAGTACTACTTACACCCCATTGTCTCCCTGTGGAGCCCTACGGACCTAGAAGAAGAAATACATTTTTTGAGTTATTTCAGGTCAAAATGTAGCAACATCTACCTATTTTACCATGCAACTCTTGCCCTAGAAACACTGGGCCTGATTCAGAGTATTATGCAAACACAATGGTTTGCGTACTACTCCAATTGGGAAACACCTGCACATGCATAGGAACTATACTGGGCATGTGCAGGTCTCCCTCTGCAAGATCTCTTGCAGTTCACCCAAGCTGCAGTCTGATTGACAGGCTGTGATCCGTTCCCAGAAATGGGGATGCATCGCAAATGTTTTCTGGGAGTGCCGAGGCCATGGTCAACTTACTGGCCTCAGCACCAGAGCTGCGAGGGCCAATCTGTGTAACTTCAGGGTTACTCCATTTGCCAATGGTATCCAAGAAGATCCGATGCTGCATCTTAGGACGCAGCACTTGGATCTGTGACCCAGTAAGGAGTTGTCTATTTACACCAGACGCCTCCTGCTGCACTTACATAAGAGATGTACAGTAACACACAGCTGCTTCCCTGTGGCTGTGCAATACCGTACAACTCTGAATCAGGCCAATTATTCTAAGAAGCTCATGAATCTGCAAAAAGTACCCATGTAATATAATGTATGGGACAAAATCCACACAAATATCGCTATCAAAGCTTTAAGCAAACTCCTATAAACTTAACACCAAATGGTACCTGATCCAGCAACTACTATGTGTTACACCTCTAACCAATGCTGGAAACATTCTGGCAAAATACGCAGTTCCCTCCAGGTCTGGTGATCGTATCTCTACAGAACAAATACAATTATTAGCTTCCTATATCACAGAGCTGTTCCCAAACTTAAGACGTCCAGTGTTGAGCTATAGTGACTCTAGCAAAAATGTAAATATGACATAACGGGCGGATTTGGGGACCGTGATGGGATACCAGTGTAAAAGAGCTAAGGAGGGGTCGGGGGTTAAAGTAAAGTCTAAAATGTCTCTTATGAGAACATACGCTCCTGTCCAAAAGTGGTATAAAACTGGGCAGCCCCCAAAAATATGAAAAATTGTACAATCCAAATGGCAGACACATCAGTAGAGTTTAGAGGTCATAGGCCATATCTTATGTAATTTAGAGGGAGTCAGGTATAGCCTATTTAAGAGTTTAACATGCATTTTGGTGTGATTAGTGCACTTAGCGAGGGAAAAGGAAGAAAGATGAACAGACTCCCACTGTTTAAGGGTGAAGGAACGTTGGAGATCAGTTTCTCATTTTAGCTGAACAGGAGACTTATGTTTCAAGCAGTAACAGTAGGATATGGCACTACAGGAGGAAGTTTTAGACAGACTATGCAAAACTTGATTCAGGGGTATCCAGAAAGTAGTGGGGCCAGTATTAATTCGGTCAACCCACTGTTTAAGTTGATTATAATAGAATCAGGCTGGGGGACCTAAAAATTTAATTTGGCATAAATGTCTGCAATGGGAGAATAGAAAATGAAGAAAAGAAATCAGCTACAGATTCCACAGCCAGAAGCATCCAATAAGAAATATGAAGAAGACATAATGATCTATCTAAAGCCTGAAGGGAGGGTAAAATTTGCAGGCCACCCTTTTGAGCGTCTTCCAGCTTCCATGAAATGTGGCTGTTGCCACGATGACTCACACCTGTGAAGGGGATGCAGCCGGGTTGCCGACCGTCGGCATCCAGACTGTCTAATCCCGGCAAGTGTCTAATGACCAACGTCAAAATCCCGATGCCTGTCATTAGACCTACGCCGGGAGCCCGACACCCGGCTTACCGATTGAGGGTAAGCCAGGGGGATAGGGTTAAGGGCTCCCGGGGGGACTTAGGGCTGGGGAAACCCAGGGGGAGGTTAGGGTTAGGCACTCCCCCAGGAGACTTAGGGTTAGGCTGCAGGGAAAGGTGGGTCAGGTTCAGGCACTTAGAGAGGGGTTAGGGTTAGGCACTCCTCAGGGAGGGTTAGGGTGGGGAGGTTAGGTTAGTAAATAGAAAAAATACTCATCTGTCGGGTCTTCACCGCCGGCCGCTGATTCACCTGTAAAGGTAGGGAGGACATTCCATACCAATATCTTCCCATTGGAAGTGAATATGTATAAAGAAGCCATTAGTTTAGAACTTGTATAAAGCGCAGTAGCATTAGACCTGTATTCAAGTAACAGTGATATACACACATTGCAGTATAACACTGTACACCAATGTAAATTTTCCTGCTCTCCTGGGAGGGCGGTGGTTGCAAAGTGCCACCACTGTCCAAACAACACTTTACAGACATCACAATTGAACCTGTAGCTTGCAAAAGCAGCCATTTAGTAAATCCAGCCCTTAAATATGCCAAAGAATAGTACAAGTTTGCAGCGCTGTGACTCTGAGTCTTTCATTTGACACCTGTTACTCTTCATTCAGCTGCAGCCCTGCACAATAAACAAACAAACATGGTCTTCTGTTGGTGTGCGCTTCAGAAATCAAAGTATGAAACTGACAGATACCTTTCTGTATACCTACATAATCGAATCTGTAAAGAATTATTGGCAAACAGGTTTTAGTTTGAATTATAATCATAAAAGGGGATGAGTACGGGTTGCTGGGGCTCGGATTCCCGGCGGTAAAAATATTGACGTCGGCATCCCGACAGGGTTAGGATACGGACACCTGTCGGTCAGTATCCAAGCCCTCCTCCTCTCCCTAACCAACCCTGCCCCCCCGAGTTATGGTAAGAACTTACCTTTGTTAACGCTCTTTCTTCGAAGTCTATAGGGTCCACAGGGAGACCTTGGGGTGTAGGTTGGATCTGGATCCCAGGCACCACGCAGTTAAAGCTTTAGCTCCCAGGATGCACTGGTCCATCCTCCCTATGCCCCGCCCCCGAGCCAGAGGGACCTCAGTTGGTAAGTAGCCAGAGGAGGAAAGAGAAAAGGAAGACTGGAACTCAAGAATCACACTCAAAGAGAAGGAGACAGGAAACCGGTGACCAGCAAAGTAGCCCATAGAAATCCAGGTATGTCAGGGCGGGTGCCCTGTGGACCCTATGGACTTCAAAGAAAGGAGTTAACAAAAAGGTGCTTACCATAACTAATTTTCTTTTTCAAGGTGCATAGGCTCCACAGGGAGACCTTGGGGATGTCCCAAAGCAGTCCTTTTCAGGGTGAGGACACTCCTGCGCTGAGAGGAGAATCCGGCACCCAAAAGGAAGCATCCTGAGAGGCAAAACGTATCAAATGCATAGAACCTTAGAAAAGGTCTGGATAGAAGACCACGTGAACAGCCGAGGCGGCACGGCGAGCTGCCCACGAGGGGCCCACAGACAGAGTAGAATGCGCAGTAACAGAAGCCGAAACAGGCAAGCCTGCCTGTGTATAAGCCTCTGAGATAGTCATATAAAGCCATCTGGCCAAAGTGTGTTTATTGACTGGCCATCCTTTGTTGTGAAATCCATAAAGCACAAATAAGGAGTCTGATTTCCGAAGGAAACTGGTCCGGTTCACATAAATCCAGAGAGCATGGACCACATCCAATCAGACCTCACCTGCCGAGAAGTCAGGTGAATGACAGGCCGGTACAATAATTTCCTGATTAATATGGAAATCAGAAACCACTTTAGGAAGAAAAACTCAGGGCGAGTTTGTCTTCCTAAGCACAGCCCTGTCCAGGTGAAATATCAGAAAGGGAGGACGACAGGAGAGCGCCTCCAATTCTGACACCGTCCTGGCAGAAGCAATAGCCAGGAGAAAAAGAGTCTTAGCTGTTAACCACTTGAGATCCACCAAATCTAGTGGTTCAAATGGAGGACCCTGGAGGGCCTGAGGAACAACCGCCAAATCCCAAGGAGCCACTGAGGTGAACAAAGGGAGGTTGAATCCGGAGAACACCTTGTAGAAAGGTGTGGATATCCGGTAGCGGAGCTATCCTTCGTTGGAACCACATTAACGGTGTAGAGACATGTACTTTCAAACGAGGCCACGCGAAGGCCGAGGTCCAATCCCGTTTGAAGGAATGCCAGAATTCTTGAAATACGAAACACCTGAGGGTCGTAATCCCTTGAGTGACACCACTGGAAATATGTATGCCACACCCTGTGCTATATCCTGGCTGAAGCAGGACGACTGAGCTAGAGAATCCCTTGGACCTTAGGATGGATGTCTCAAGAGCCACGCCGTCAAAAACAGACGATCCAGGTGCAGGTAAAGACAAGGACCCTGAGACAAGTCCAGATGTTGAGGCAGCAGGAACGGAGTATCAATGGAGAGACTCCGAAGATCTGAGTACCACTGACGTTTGGGCCAAGCTGGAGCCACCAGCAGGACTGTGCCTCTGTCTTGCTTGAACTTCTGAGGAAGCAGGGATACTGGAGCAAAGAGGTGCACAAACTTACTGACAGGGCGTCCACCAAGCTTGCTTCGGCATCTCTTGTTTGGACCAGTACACTGGTAACTTGTGATTGTGTCGGGAGGCCATGAGGTCCACCTCTGGGAGGTGTACCTCAACTCAACTCCACTAGGAGTTGAAACACCTCTTGGTGAAGAGACCATTCTGCTCGATGCACGCTATGACGGCTGAGGAAGTCCGCTTCCCAATTGAGAACTCCTGGAATAAAAATTGCCGAAATTGCCGGGAGGCGACACTCCGCCCATGTCAGAATGTGGGACACTTCTGTCATTGCTATCAGACTTCAAGTGCCTCCTTGATGGTCGATGTAAGCCACTGTGGTGGCGTTGTCGGACTGAACCTGCACAGGCTTTCCCTGAAGAATGTGACTTGCCATCCTGAGAGCCCTGTACACGGTCCAAAGTTCCAATATGTTGATGGGCAGGGCTTCTTCGACTGCTGTCCAACGGCCCTGAAATGAATGAGGACCGGTCACTGTGCCCCAGCCCCGGAAACTGGCGTCCGTAGTGAGGAGTACCCAGTCCGGGATCCAAAAGGGGCAACCGTTGGTGAGATGAAATGTAAATAGCCACCAAGACAGAGACAGGCGCACCTCTGGAGAGAGCACCATCGTCTGAGCCTTGATCCGGTGGGTTAAGCCATTCCATCTGGAGAGGATCAGCCACTGCAGGGGCCTTGAATGAAACTGAGCATATTCCACCATGTCGAATGTGGACACCATGGACCCTAGAACCTTCATCGCCAAGTGTACTGACACCAGACGACTGCGGAGGCATCTGCGCACTCACAGTTGCAGCAAGGAGATCTTTTCTGGAGTTAGGAAGATTCTCTGCTTGTGAGAATCCAGAAAGGCTCCAAAATGAACCATCCTTTGTGAGGGAATTAAGCTGGCCACACACATAGCGATATTTTACCCGATCTGGCCAATTCCGACACATTGGAACGACAGATCGTGTAAAATATGGCCAAATCCTGAGAAAATTGCAAGTCCCCACTCACGATCACGATGTGCGTCCCCGCTGGTTGCACATCGCATCGTCAGATCTGCCGTGCAGTAGGGCAGATCTGACAATCTAGGAAAGCGATGAACTGTGAAAGTCTGGATGCAGGAGAGATCATATGAAGATCGGACACCAAATCGTGTGCAGAGCTGCCGGGGAGAGTTTCAAGGGAAATCATATACATCGGCTGATTGTGTGCAGATCGGTATGTGTGTGGGCACCTTTAGGGAGGACTTTTTCCAATTGATCAGCCACCCATGCGCTTGTAGACAATCGATCATCAGGTGTATGTGGTGTTGAAGCACATCTGGAGAACCCGCCAGCAAGAGGAGGTCATCCAGGTATGGCAGGAGTCATATACCCTGACTCCGCAGATGGGCTGCCTTGACAGCCATAACTTTTGTAAAGACCCTTGGAGCCGTGGATAGGCCAAAGGGCAGCGCCTGAAACTGGAAGTGTTGGCGCAGAATAGAAAACCGTAGAGAACGCTGGTGAGAAGGCGTTATGGGGATATGCAGGTAAGCATTCTGAATGTCCAGGGATACAGTGTAACCCCCGGGTTCCATAGCCAGTATGATGGAACGTAAAGTTTCCATCCTGAACTTGGGCACCCTGAGTAAGTTGTTCAGAGATTTGATAGACCGATGAGACCCATTCGGCTTCTGAACCAGAAACAGAGTAGACTAATAACCAGTCCCTTTTTGAGATAGTGCAGTGGTTCTCAAACTTGGTCCTCAGGACACAACACAGGTCACGTTTTCCAGGTCACCCAGCAGGAGCACAGGTGTAGTCATTACTCACTGACACATTTTAAAAGATCCATAGGTGGACCTAATTATTTCACTTGTGATTCTGTGAGGAGACATAGAAAACATGCACTGTTTGGAGTCCTGAGGACAGAGTTTGAGAACCTGTGCGATAGTGGAACTGGTATAAATACCCCTGCTTTCAGCAAAGACTATGGCTTCCTGGATCTGCAAGGCCTTGTTCTTGTCGGAAGGAGGGCTCGTTCAGAAAAACTGGTGAGACCACTTCTTTTACCCAAGCATCCTTGGTGGTGTGACACCAGCACTGGGCGAACTGAAGAAGTTGGCCTCCCACTCTGGGATCCCCCAGAGGGATGCCCGTCCTTCAGGCTGAGGGTTTATCCTCTGACTTGGAAGCAGGGTGTCTGGCCTGTTTCTTAGGCTTGGTGGTCGATTTGGTCGCTGATTGTCTAGGAAAAGACTGTCCTTTGGGCTTTCCCTGAGAACGAAAGGAAGAGGTTCTAACCTTGGAAGGTGCAGATGCTGATGGAAGAAACAATGACTTAGATTTTGCCAGTGTGTCTACAATTTTGTCCAGGTCAGGGCCGAACAATATCTCCCCATTGTAGGGCAAGGGCTCCAGGCCCTTTTTAGAATCAGCATTCGCTCCTGAGAGTAAATCAATTTCAGGCACGCCTCCACCTTCCTATCCGTAGAATCCTTCAAGGAAGAAATGGAAGGCATAGGTAGTGTAGCACTTTTAATCAAGCGAGTAACATGAGAATCCACCGCAGGAGGCAATTCCCACGTCTTACAGTGCCCCTCAGGTAATGGATAACATGAGGCCAAACGCTTTTGCGGCCGATACCTCTTACCAGGTGATTGCCAAGCCTCCGCCATATATGGTCTACCAGCTCGTCAGAGAGGAAAAACTGCTGAAGTCACCTATACCTGTTTAAACGGAGGGTGTTTGGATTTAGGAGTAGGTTCATCATCTTCTATATCTAGTATGGATCGGACCACCCGCACCAAAGCAGAAACATTAATATTTGATTTAGGCTCAACCTCCTGTGGAGGGGAATCAGAAGCATCATCCGACGACACCTGTGTCTGATAGTTGTGAGAGTCTGGGATGACAACACAGGGCGTTTAGATACTTTCTTAGGTCTTTCATTCTGCAACATGGTTTGAAAGGCCATAGAGGAAGCTTCCAAACTCCGTACTGAGTTAGATAAAACATCCACCCAGGGCAGCAATATAGCTTGTGGTAATCCCCTGAGACGGAAGAATGGTTTGTTGAGATAACCCTATATGGGGCAAAACTGCCAGGCGACCCGCAATGGAGGCCAGGATTTGAGGAAGACAAACACCCAAGGGGGATCCTGTCCCGTTGTTGTGGGGTTTGAGGGTCCAGGCAACCGATAGCACCTCGCACAACCCATCGTGAGTTAAATCCTCCTTACTCACCCCTAAAGCACATAGCCTTCAGGATAGCAGAGTGGGTGTAGCATTGTGCTCAACATCCTGGTCTGACAAAATTATATTATATATATATATCACGTTAGCAGACTTGCATCACACTTGTAAGCAAATGTAGGAGTGCATTGGCACATAAGTTAATGTAGAAATAGTCCAGAGCCAGCACATCTATATAAAAAAAAAAAATTTATAAATTCAAAAAAAGGCATCAAAAAAATGTCTGCATATCCATAATAAATTTTCAAGATGACAGGGCACCAATATATCAGCCAGACTAGAAATAACACATCACGCTTGCAGAACTAAAAAAATACATGGCTGATGACACTACTGCGTGACAATATAGCACATCAGCCATGTATTTTTTAAGTTCTGGAAGCGCGATGTGTTATTTCTAGTCTGGCTGTGAGTTAATGATGTGCTTTTTGTTGCTATGGTGACGCATGTTTTTCATACGTCACCTCCGGTGGTAGTTGTTTGAAGCCCGCTGTGTGTATATTGGTTACCTTGGTGATGCCTGTTTTACATGCGTCATATCCGGTGGTGGCTAGAGGTCTGCACAGTGTATTATGTTGTGCAGACAACAGTCTGGCTTCTGGTAGTGGCTCAGAAGGAATGGCACGCAGGTGTGCGCGCATTCAGAGACAGGCGAATGTGATTTACCAATTGTGTCACAAGGCTGCTGGGTATATAAGCACAGGGTTTGGTAGTGTGACTTATAGAACCACCTTCGGCAGGAGCCTATCACCAATGTCGGGTTCTATATCACCAACGGCTGTTGGTGATGGTTACTGGTACCGCACTGCATATATGATGAGTATTCATTGGATCATTGCTGTTCGATATATTGGTGCCCTGTCATCTTGAAAATTTATTATGGATATGCTGACATTTTTTTTAATTTATAAATGTTTTTCTATGGATGTGCTGGCTCTGGACTATCTAGTGGAAAATCAGGTAGCGCTACACTGTTCATGACTAATGCTAAGAATAGCTGTCAGACCCCACTTAAAAACGTATACAACTCACTGGTCCAATAATATGGCACCGTGCAGCACAACCATATGCAAGACTTCTCAAATATTGTAATCTATATATGTGAGGTCCAACAACCACAATAACTACACCGGTTAGGGCAGGTAGTAAAGGAAAGGGATAGATATAAACTTACAGTTGGGAGAAAAGATAGTTAGCGCTAGCTTAAGTCACATACAATGCAGAATTATATACTGCAAATTGGCACTACAATCAACTGTCCAGAGTCAGTGTCTGGGAAGGCTATAGCACTGCATACACTAACCCAAGTGAGAGGTATGCATGGGGACTGGCCCACACGCCGTCATGGGAGATCTGCGACGCACCATCCAAGAGAAAATGGCCACCGGAGACCTCAGAGGGGGTATGGCCACAGGAGGAAACAGCTCAGCAAAGCCAGACCTCATTGGAAAGGCACGCTGAGGGGAGCAGCCGCTAAACAGGGAAGGCTATCTCCCCTGGCTGACAATTAACTCTTGGGACGCAGGTTCCCACACCAAAAAAATAATTCTGTCCCGAGACCAGAGGAATGACTGCTAATACATGGGTCACCGCAAGCGGTGACCTGCCTTGCCTGTCCCCGTACATCCAGCCACAGTCTGGGTTAACACTCAGGGCCTGGCTAGCACAGACCCCGAGGTCCCGCCGAGAAACCCAGATGAGTACTGGCATTATGGCGCCAGCAGGGTGACGGAGCGGCAATGCAGATGGCCTATGGCCAGTCTACTGCTGCACGCTCAAAAGAGGGGGGACGGGGGGGGGGGGGGGTGTTGGGGATAAAAAAATAAATAAAAAATAAAAATAAAATAAAATTAGCTTTAAGCAGCCCCCCTGCATAAAGTGACCCGACTCCGGCCGGGCACCAACATAAACTAAGGTGCCTCTGGCTCGTAGGGAGGATGGACCAGTGCATCCTGCCCGGGATCCAGATCCAACCTACACCCCAAGGTCTCCTTGTGGGGCCTATGGACCCTGAAGAAGAAATATTACTTTTCCAGCATCATAGAACTTGTGATAACAGAAATGGTTAATTGGAACGGTATTTAATTATATTTGGTACAAAGGAAACCTTGGGGCAGACTAAAATTATCCAGTGTTTACCACCCAGGTAAAGCTTTGAGTGTTACACTCAGAGCTATTAAATTATTAGTCAATTTCCCAGTGTGGTAAACTGCAGGTAGCGCATGTTAATCCGTAGTTTTTCCTACTTGATAAACCCAAAAAACCCCATCACTCAGAATTTTCCCTCGCAGCTTCTGGAGGAAAAATCCACATTAAGTCAACCCTCTGGGGCTTAACGCAGAAGTTCCAAAACTCTGCCATTACAGTCCATTTTTTAAAGATATTCATGCTTAAGCATGTGACTTAAATCAAATTGACTGAGGTGCTAATTATCTATCTGGTCTCAAGCATGGATATCCTTAAAACCTGGACTGTAATGTGGCATTTCGGAACCTCTGGTGTAAAGCGCTGGGATCTGGCACTTTATTGAATAGCGCAGGACTGAATACTAGCAAACTGAATTTTCCCCTTGGATTGTCTGAAAAATATCTTGAATCAGATTTACTAACAAGTGACATTTGAGTTTTATAACAAGCATCTGAGAAGCCTTTTAACTAGTTATTTAAAACCGGGTAGTTCTGTAACAGGAAAGGTTTAAAGAAACTCAAACCACTTGTGGATCAAGGACTCAAGATTGCTACTGTGTAACTAGTATCAAACAATGGTCTTGTTTGTTTTTGTAGTTATGCAAGTTAACCATCATGCCATTAGGTGCAAGGTTAGGCGAACTGTCTGCACATAACTAAAATAGGGGATCATTAGGATTTCTCAATTGCTCTCTTCAGTATATTACATATGTGATAATTCAGATGCGATTTTCTTTATCCAAGTGATGCATTGTTGTAGCCATCATCCAACAAAGCACCATTTTGTACATTTAGTTATTGGTTTATTAATATACACTAGTAATGGGCTCAAAAAGAGTGACAATGATTTTGTGTGTGCAAAATAACCAAAGCAGTTTTAATCTAACCAGCACTCGCACCATACATAAAAAGGAACCATAATAGACATTAAACTGAAGACAGTTGTGACTGGAAAGCCTTTATTTACATAAACAGCAGGTTACTTCAGTGGAATGAACCGGGAGGAGTGGGTGGCACCAATACCGGGCCTGCCGTGTTTCACAGGCTTGTAAGTGATGGAAAACTCGCCCAAGTAATGGCCAATCATCTCAGGCTGCAAAAAATAAAATACAATGAAAACATTCAGGTCAGACCTGCAATTATCGTTTCTGACTCACTGTCTCAGCATAGGAATTAGTTACCCCATTTGGCACTCTGTCTCCCTTCCCCCATCCCTTATGAAAAATGATTCCATTTACAAAATGGTACAGATCTGTTAACAAAAAGTCCCACATGCATGAATACATCCAAAAAGGTTTATGCAACACAAGAGATCTTCCCACCACCAGAAAGGTTTTTCAATCCATATAGGACATAATGAAGTACATTAACATGTGGCAATGAGGAAAAGTGGAATTATGCATACAAATTTCATTGAAGCATTTAAGAAAACTTAATTTGGTCTGCCACACCACACTCTATTTTATTTCTCTATTTTTATGGTTTAAAAAAAAACTTAGATGAAAGTTTTTGTAACAAAAACTTGGTGTCAATTTTAAGTTATTTTTTGCTATCATTTGGTATCTGTTTTGGTTTATTTGTATTCTGTTATTAAGAGCCTCTGTGAAGGCTTCAGTGTATATTTTTCATTTATGGAATAATTTAAAAAAAAATAAAAAATGGATGATCTATCTCTGAATTTGAGACAAAATTGAAGCTTCAATGCTTGAAGCAGCAGCCAGGTGTAGGTCCATGTAATTTCCTTTGAAACATCAGTGCCAGTTATCACTGTGATGCACCATAAGGGAGAATGCCAAAACAAGGGCATTTACCAATACAATACGCATTAGCTGCAGGCTGTACTCTAGAGCAGTGGGAGCTTAGTCTTAATTTTGGTAACGCACCTTAGCTGCAGTACTACCGAGTCAACTAGGAGGAAGTGACCTCTAACAAGTGCTCGCCCATGGCATCATCAATGCCATGGGTGGGGCCACAGTGGTTTTTCAACCACTGTGCCGCAGCACACTGGCGTGCCGCAAGCAGTCAAGTGTGCAACAGCGATCTTGTATTGTAGTGTGTTTTATTCCTCTGGAGGCCAATGTAGTGTTTTATTCCTGTGGAGGTCAATGTGTGTATTTTTTTATGTGGGATCCAATGTGTATATTTTTTCATTGGTTATGCACACCACATCACCGGATGGTGTGCCTTGGCAATTTTAAAATCTTGTGTAGTGTGCCTCGATTTGAAAATCACTGCTCTACAGCGATCATCTGACGTGCTTCCCCGTGGTTTCACCCACGGCTTCTACGCTACGACGGAGCAAGCAATTCCCGTCAAGCCCTGCCGGAAATCACACATCAGCCCTGCCTATATCTTTTGCTCCTTTACTGCACATACTTCCTTGGAGCCGGTAATTAACAGTGAAATGGGCCTGTGCCTAAATTGTATTTACAAAACTACAATAATATCACTGTACTAATTAAATGCATTTTTATTTTATCTAACATTTTCTTCATTTTCATTAAATTACCTTCAGTTCTGTTATTAGCCAGATTTGTTTTTCTACAAATTTAGAAGCTCTTCATGAGGTTTAATTTTACTAAAGTAGCTCACACCTCAATTAACATTAGAGACCAGAGCTCTAGAGAAGGGGTTCCCAACCACAGTCCCTCAAGGCACACTAACAGTCCAGGTTTTAAGGATAGCCATACTTGAGCACAGATGTATTACTAAGTACATCAGTTATTTTAATTTAACCATCTGTGCTCAAGCATGAAAATCACTAAAACCTAGACTGTTATAGTGTGCCTTGAGGACAGAGGTTGGGAAACAATGATCTAGAGCAGATCAGTGTGTACATAGAATGCAGTTGTCCAATTATTTCTTGCATTTAGGACACAATACACAGGATTGAATCTTAAGAGCCCCATACATCAGGCGGACGTTTTACTGATCAAACCAGAACCACCGACAACCATTGATGATTGCCAATCAGTCAAGAATCTGAAATGCTTTGGGGGGGAATTCAATTGTTTTTCTTGCGCCCACCACAAGCAATTTAATTGTGCCAAGGTTTGGGGCACCAATTGCCACAGCTGCACAATTCTGCTTGCAACCTCCTGAAGTGGCGAGCAGAAATGTGCAATAAGGTCTACCGTTTGGACACCCTAACATGGACTTTAGCCACTTTAGGTGTGTCAAAAGTCATGAACATCCGATCAAAGAAACAATAGAATTGCTCTGACAGATGCCCAATACTTTGGGTGCCCCCCAAAAAAACAAATGTAATCCTCCCCTTCTGATTTGCTTATCAGGATCATATTTATCATGATCAACAAATCAGGAAACTCAACATGTTGGATTGCACGGATGCCCTGCCGCTGGAGATCGGGGAATTGTCCCAATCTATCGCTGATGGATTGGCGCCTTTACGCTTGGCTCTGATCACTACTTTTTCAAGAGCAGTGAGATGCATACGGATCAATCAATAAGGAAGGATGGATGCAAACTTTCTCCTTCAAGCACAATGTACAGTTGATGTTGAAGTGAGCACAAAACCACTCATACGGGGCTGCAAACTAAACGTTCAATGTAGGGTGTCTGTTCAAATTAGTTTCAAATATTTTCTTGAAAAACTTACATTTTCTCTTAAGCTTGGCTACAGTTTCTGCTCTTAAGTATTTAATCAGTTGCCCCACTAACAAAACTCAGTCACATCACAATTGTTAGAAAACAATGTCTTCCATTAACCCGTGTTTATATAAAAACAAGCTTTTTATTTATGTTTATTAAAGAACACCACAGTACACTATCAGACTATAAATAGAGGCAAACGATCAAACAGAGCACCAGTGAAGAAGGGAGTGGACTAAGGGCCTGATTCAGAGTCGCTCGCATGATGTGTATTCAAATTGCGTAGGCAGTGCTATCGCACAGCATTGCATTAGCACGCCCAGTATTTCTGAGATAGCGATACGCCCACTTGTGCACATCGTCCAGGAAGTGTATGCAACCATCGGTAAACCGAGTAACATTGGATGCTATCGCTGCTTTTGAGGTTGACCATACCCTTCCGGAAGCACTTCAGGTGTAAAAACCAGCCAGCTGACATGTACTATGATGCTGTCTTTTAATTATGCACACCTCTAAAACGCTGATGAGATGCTCAGGCACGCCTACATTTGCACCTCCACTCCCCTGTTTTTAGTGGCCAGCCCCTGTTACCACCTACAAACGGCTTCCTCTGTCACTCAAGGTATGCACATGGGCACAATGCAGACCATCGGCAGCAGCGAGTGTATGCATCTTAGCGAGCGGGTCTAAATGAGCTCCTAAATTCCAAGCTCTGGAGCAAATGCATTTCCCAGAATGAATAGCCAGGATGGTCTCCCAGAATAGCCAGGATGGTGCATCCAAGTCGATAACTTTCTCTCTAATGCATCCCATACAGGGAATAGGCATATTGGCCACACACAGGTTACGCAAAAGTACTGATCTGGTCATTCAGGTGTCACAATTAATAGACAATAGATGCCAACAATGCAGCAATAATTGTCCCTTGAGTTTGCTGTACACAAACTGTAAATTAGCCAAAGACAGTGAGCGGCCTGCTTCTACATTCGAAACCGTTCATAGTTAGCTACAAGATTCCAAAGCCATCACAGCCCCTAAATTCCCCAAAACTACTCACCTTGATTTCAACTTGGTTAAAGGTTTTGCCATTGTACACTCCCACCATGCTGCCAACCATCTCTGGCAAGATAATCATGTCTCTCAAATGAGTCTTGATGACCTCTGGCTTCTCCATGGGAGGGGCTTCCTTCTTGGCCTTTCGCAGACGCTTCAGAAGGGAGTTCTGCTTACGGCGCAAACCTCTGTTCAAACGCCGACGCTGGCGGGCACAATACAGCTGCATGATCTGTTCACTAAAAAAAAAAAAAAAAAAAAAGTTGGGAAAGCAGCATTACAAATACATGTATACTCAGTGACCGCATAACCGTTTACACAGTTACAAGAATAAACATCTAAAAAAAAACCCTGCGTAAAAATTAAAATTGTAGAGTGAAGCAATAAGGTGCCTTTAGGACGTAAGAGTACGATTTAGCAGTGTACTACTACAGCAGGGGTGGACAATAAGGGCCTCTTCAGCTGCTGTGATAATACACATCCCGGCATACCCTGACAGTTTTGCTAGCAAGGCATGCAAAAACTATGCCAGGGCATGCTTGGTTATGTAGTTTTGACAGCAGCTGGAAGGCAGCCTTTTGCCCACCATTGTACTAGAGATGTATCATCAGCTACAATGGAGATTCACCTTACATCTACCAGCAAGACCATATGATAAAACGGGATGTAGTTAGGAGACAGACTGTTGCAATGCCCCCGGTCTCAATACCTACATTGAAATGGGTGGGTTAGGTTTAGGGAACGTAGCTGAGTTAGGTTGGGGGGGGGGGGGGTTAGTTTTAGGCACCAAGTGGAGGTTTAGGGGGGAGGGCAAGTATACTACCAAGCTTTGGGATACCGCTGTCCGTATTCTGACAGGGAGGCATCCCAACAGCTGGCGCATTACATACCCATTCTGATAAAACAATGAACAACAGCTGCTGCAAAACCTCACAAAGTTACTTACTAGGACATATCCAGCAACTGGTCCAAATCCACTCCCCTGTATGTGAACTTCCTGAAGGTCCTTTTCTTCTTCTGCTCAACGTCCGCCTGCAAGAACATAACAGATAAATAACAGCCAAACGAAACAACCATACAGGTTGACAGGACATCATTTGCATACAATTACAGTTTAAAAAAAAAAAAAAAAAAAAAAGAGGGGGGCCACAATAGGCCTTAATGTCATGAAAATATACTCCAGGACTGGTGGCAGCCTGACCGGCGCTATCCTTATGTAATAAGGTCTAAGCTGGGGGTGGGCAATAAGCGGCCCCCCCAGCTTGTGTATAGAACTACACATCCCAGCATGCCCTGCCTCAGTTTTGCTATTTGGCCATGCTAAAACTGATGCAAGACATGCTGGGATGTGTAGTTCAACAACTAGAGGGCGCTTATTGCCTACCCTATCTAGCCGGCCGGGGAACATGGCCAGGCCACCACTCAGACAATGACCCGAGAGCCCGGTGTGAGGAAGCTGCGTAGGGGCGGGAGCCGGGACTACTGCCGAGCTGCCAGGGCCCAGCGAGGTTTCATCGCTCCACGCTGCTGCAATTATCCATCATCCATACGCGGGCGGTAAGGTACAGGACGGGGAATGTGGCATCCGGCCGCAGGGTGACACAGCGCCAGCTCCCCCGTGAGAGAGGATGACACCGGATTACAGTCAGAGATAGAGACAGCACCCACCATCTTGTCAAGATCTTGGGGAAAAAGAGAGAGATCTCGTTGTGTGTTACATTTATCGCGAGATGTGGAGACGCTTCCTTTACACAGCGTCACTCGTCACATCCGGGGTACAGTACGCAGTGACTCAGGCTGTACGCAGTGGCGTCATCGGGCCACCATTTTGGCTGAGCCTGGCTGTGTGTGATAATAGGGTTGATGCTAGATCCTATGTGCTCTATTCTAGTCATAACCGTGATAACAGTGTCTTCTACATTAGAGAGACGCACGCCAGCAGTTGAGCTCTGGTTGTGTTACCTGCACTGGTAGAGAGCTCGGAAACAAAATCAACACTGTTATGTTGAATAGAATTCGTTTTTTATCTACATTAGTGTGTATATATATTTCTTATAGAACTATTTTTCATACTTCAGCTAGAGCTATCCAGTGAGGTTATAGTGTTGAAATAGTAAAGGTTAATTGCTAATGTGATTGGAATGTGATGAGTTATGTCATTTTTATTGCAGTTCAATGACTTATAGTCTGTGTAGTGTTTAATCGTGCTATAGCTACTAATTTCCTTACCTAAAGGAGACGGAAGGCTACTTAGGAATGAGGAAGTGGGAGAGATGGCTGAAACTCCCTGGGGAAAGGGCTTGAGTATATGGTTAACTCTCTCAACTTTCCCAGTCAGGATAGTATTCCCTATTTAGGAGGGACGGGGAAATGGATTGTCACCCTACAGGGAGATTATATAAAGCTGCACACAGAGGCGTCACTAGGGTTGGTGTCACCCGGTGCTATAACTCATGGTGACACCCCCCCTCCACAAAAAAAAAAAAAATCAGGACCAAGGTGCACAGCTCGGCACTATTTCCCCCCTTTACCAGTCCACTACTCACACTGCAGTGCTCCTGCATAGAATGTAGGAGTGCACTCACCAGAATTTCAATCAAATAGGTATCAAATATCTTTTATTCCATCATCAAAAAAGTGTTCACCAACGTTTCGGTCCTCTCAGGACCTTTGTATACACACACGCACACACACAGCAGTGGGGGGTGCAGCACTCCATGCTCTTACATAGAACACAACTCTAGCATTAGATTTGCAACGTTTCAGGCAGTCATCAGGCTAAGAAACACAAAATAACACTATAACAATAGAAAACTACCATTCACCACATGTATGCCGAAGCCTGGACCACTCACCCGGAGCGGCCGCGCCCGATCAGTAACAGGTTTCAACCCTTCACCGTAACATCAAACAACTTAAACAACATGATAGCAGCAAAACAATTACATATTATAAAAAAGTATCACTATACTGCCATTGTATCTAATGTGCATATAGTCAAATACATATATAATTATAAATGAACAATCACAGTAATGTCATAACACGTAATAATTATCTATATATCAGGAAGGATAATTAAATTATACTGTAAACATCACTAAAGCGAGAGATGCATTATATCCTCTTATAGTCAATCACATATAATACAATGTGCTATCTATATTTCATATCATATGGTATGAAACCACGGTTTCCCCAGACAGCATGCCCCCCCTTCTGTGTCCAGCCAGCCAGCCAGCCTTCTGTGTCCCCAGACAGCATGCCCCCCCTTCTGTGTCCAGCCAGCCAGCCTTCTGTGTCCCCAGACAGCATGCCCCCCCTTCTGTATCCAGCCAGCCAGTCCCCATTCTGTGTCCCCAGACAGCATGCCCCCCTTCTGGGTCCCAAGGCAGCATGCCCCCCCTTCAGTGTCCCCTGCCAGCCTGCCTCCCCTTCTGTGACTTCTGCCGGATTTCCCCCCATTCTGTGTCCCCAGACAGCATGCCCCCCTTCTGTGTCCCCAGGCAGCATGCCCCCCCTTCTGTGTCCCCTGCCAGCCTGCCTCCCCTTCTGTGTCTTCTGCCGGCTTTCCCCCCATTCTGTGTCCCCAGACAGCATGCCTCCACTTCTGTGTGCCCATGCAGCATGCCTCCCCTTCTGTGTGCTCATACAGCATGCCTCCCCTTCGGTGTTCCCATGCAGCATGCCTCCCCTTCTGTGTCCCCTGCCAGCCTGCCTCCCCTACTGTGTCCCCTGCCAGCCTGCCCCCCCTTCTGTCTCCAGCCCTCTCACTTCACTTACCTTCTTGACGACTTCAGCCTTCCAGTGGCGGCGGACTGTGGCAGCGGGCTGCTCTCTTCCAGCAGCGGTGGACGGGCAGTGGGCTCCTCTTTTTCACCAGCGGTGGCGCAGTGTGACGCCTCGGCGTCATGCGCCGCGCGCTTTCTTTAAAAGCAAAGATAACTTTAAAGCAGGGCGGCAGGGGCGGGCGGCAGCCGGGGAAGTGGGCGGGCAGTGGGCGGATCCTCTGCCCGGAACTGTGGCTGCAGAGGGGATCAGCAATTAAGGGCTTTGATTTAAAGCAGCTGTGTGGCAGCGGCGGGGGGTGCGGGCATGAGCGTGCGGCTTTTGGTGTCACCCCCTTGGAGGGTGACACCCGGTGCGGCCCGCACCCCCCTTGTGACGCCACTGGCTGCACACACACTAGACCAGGGCCGGCCAAAAGGTCGATCTCAATCTACCGGTAGCTCGCGACCAACCTGCTGAAGTTTCTGGGAATGCTGATCTCTGAAGTAATCAGAGACTAAAGGTGCGTACACACTGGGTGATCAGGAAAGACAGTACGATTACGACATAATCGTACCGTCGTTCCTGTTCCTCTGTAGTGCCTACACTGAACAATCAGTCGTTCAGTGTAGGCACCCTCCTTCATTCCTGAACATGACCAATCTGTCGTTATCAACAGATTGTCCATCGCCTAAACATGCAGGCCAATGTCGGGAGCGACCAGCGGGAGTGCGTATCGCTGGTCATTTCTGACATAGTGCATGATTACTGAGCAATAGCATGATTACGATGTCATAATCATGCAATCGCTCAGTAAAATCGCCCAGTGTGTACGCACCTTAAAGAAGCCTCTGATCGCTTCAGAGGCCAGCATTCCCAGTAATGCAGTGCGTGGGTGACGTCATCGCGATGTGAAGAGCCTGTGCGCTTGCCGGATCTAGTTAGATCCAGCCAGCGGACGTCAACGCGGGAGTGCTGGCCAGGTAAGTAATGCACAGGGCACCAGTACTGGGGGAACAGCCTAATGCTGGGTACACACGTAAAGATTTTCTATCCAACTAGTTAGTTGGAATGAAAATCTGGTAACGTATGGGAGTAACTAATGATCAGCAATTTGCTCCTAAATGCCAGAAAACAGATGAAAATGGACGTTCAGACAAGTTTGTTAAATGTTTGATCCAAACAATTTGTTCAAACAACAGTTTTTGGCCATTTTCTGGCGTTTGGGAACAAATTGCTGATTGTCATTTGCTTTCATACGTTACCATATTTTCATTCCAACCAATCAACTAGTTGGATGGTTGGACAGAAAATCTTTACGTGTGTATGCAGCTTTAGGGCCACTACTGGTGGTACTGTATAAGGGGCGACGGCATAAGGGGCTCTAATACTGGTGGCACTGCGTAATGGGCACAACTACAGGGGGAACTGCATAATGGGCACAACTACAAGGGCTCTAATCCAGAGGTCATTGCATAATGGGCTCTAATATAGGGGGCATTGAATAGTGGGCTCTAATACGGGGGGCATTACATAATGGGCTCTAATACGGGGCATTTAATAATGGGATCTAATACAGGGGGCATTGCATAATGGGCTCTAATACAGGGGGCATTGCATAATGGTCTCAACTACAGGGGGAATTGCATAATGGGCACTACTACTGGAGGCATTGAATAAGGGGCATTAATACAGTGGTCATTGTATAAGGGGCACTACTGTGTCGTAACGTGAATTAAGGGACTACTATGTGGTGTAATGTGAATAAGATTGTGCTGCTGTGTGTAGTCATTTGAATTGGGGATACTATGTGTGATTTCAGCAGGACAGACCCCACGTCCATTGCTGTGAGGTCACGCACCCTTTTTGCATACCACGACCCCTTTTTCTGGCTTGGTAGATCACAAAAGGTTTTTGTTTTAAAAGAAAATCACTCCAGTCCAAAAGTCTGGCCACCCCTGCACAAAACGATGTGTGTATGCGGCGATATAGTCATTGGCGGTGCCGGCAAGCGATGGATGACGGCAGGGGGGGAGCGGGGTCATGCTGCATTCAGCAGCATGGCATCGCTCACGATATCCCCAGATTGGGCTACATGTACAGCTGACTGGGGATATCGTAAATGACCAGTGGGAGCGCGCATCGTTGGTCGTTTACCGCATACACACTGGATGATATTGTGAATGATTAAACAATATCGTTCAAAATATCGGCAAGTGTGTACGCGGCTTAAGTGTAGAGACAACCTAGGGCATACTTGCCTACTAGATGACTCCCAAATTTCGGGGAGTCATCCCAGAAGAGCGATCATCGCCAATCACAACTTCCTCCTCTGCACACACCTGCCACTTCGATAAAAAAATGAAGCAAACACATCTGTTTTGTTTTGTAGCAGTATTCAGAGCAGCACCCTCCCTCCCATTCCTATTAAGCAGATTTTTGCTATCTTAGGGGTTCGTTTATCAACGAGTGATAAAACTTGTTGCGTATGATAAATGGTGCTCCAACCAATCAGCTCCCAAATGTCATTTTTCAAACAGATAGCTTTTCTATCTAAGTACATCCTTTCTTACAGTCCACACACAACCTCACATATTTTCTCTTTCTTCAATTTCACATCCTCCTAACCCTAGGCCAACATTCCTGTGTGACTGAATCATACAGCTCACCAAGAACCTCTGCAATCTGGTTGGACCATTTGCAATATGTAGTACCTATACTTGTGTATCAACACCTATTTCCCTATAGATTGTAAGCTTGCGAGCAGGGCCCTCTTACCTTTATGTCTGTCTCTTACAACCGAGTCTTTTTTCTATTAATTTCTGAAATTGTAAAGCGCAATGGAATATGCTGCGCTATATAAGAAAGTTAATAAATACATAAAACTCGTTGATAAATGAGGCCCTCATTAGGGTGACAGAAAGTGCTGTGGCGCCATGGTGGGCAAGAGGTCACTTCTAGCTCTTTGACAGCATGAGAGGACGCCCCCTTTAATGCATAGATTATGGGGTGGCTGCAATGGGATGACACAAACATCTCAGAATATTATCTGACAAACGAACATTGGTAAGTTTTCATAAATCACACAGGTGGCACAAGAAGCAGGACCATGATAGTGGAAGTATCGGCAATGATATCTTTGGGCAGAACAATATTGATATCCCTCTCTGAATTCTATGTAATAGCAAAAGACAAGAGACTAGTAGGTTATCAGGAGGATGGCCATTACTGAAGGAAATTTTATTTTTTAAACATTTTATTGTAAGACTGCAATGAACAATACAACATATTGGTCAAAAAGTAATACATCAATAGGTATACAGCAGTAAGTTATAACATGATCCATGAAAAACATAGAATTGCAGGACCTAAAATGGGGTCTACCTGAGGCCAAGGGGCCTGATTTAGACCCGCTCGCAGCGGGTCGATGGTGCCCTAGTGCGCATGCGCACGATGGAGGGAGCTCCATCGTGCGCATGCGCGAGACCCAGATAGCGACGGCCAAGCTGTCGCTCCGGGTCTCGCACCAAAGGGGGCGTGCTGTTGATGTTGAGTGTCAGCACTCCCCTTTTGGGGGGCGTGCCGGGGGCGTGGCTGCCAGACGGAGGCGTTCCCATGGGAACGCCTACCGTCTGGGTCCGGCCCCACTGACATCACTAGTGATGTCAGTCGGAGTGATTTTGGCTCTGATAGAGCCAAAATCACTCCAGGGCTTGCGGTCACCGAGACCCTACCGCATAGTCTCGCGCAAGCCTGATGGTCGCGATGGTCTTGACCATCGCGACCATCATCATGGACGCTCGCATAAGCTGTGGGTGCTAACCCACAGCTATGCGAGCGTCCAGGAGGACGCTCCAAAAAAAACCGCCCTTATTCAGAGCGGGCGCTCGTTCAGAGCGTCCGGCTCTGAATCAGGCCCAAGGTTTCTTTATTATACCAGGCTGTAAGTTGGACTGCAGCACGAAGCATATCCTTGACTTGAGGTGTTAATGTGTGAACATACGGGAGCCAAATGTCAAAGAATTTCTCTGCACCTTTTTCTTTATTAAGGGATAGTTCTAGCCAATCCATATTAAATAGATACGATATTCTAGGCTGTAGGAGATTGAGTGTTAGAGTGTCAGCAGAGATCCATTGGTATAAGATGGTTTTCTTTGCAGCAGCTGCAATCTTTGCTAATAATAGGCGGGCACCTCCACGGGGACAGGATGACCCGGACGATGGTATAATATCCAACATGGCCCACTCAGGTGTTAATTAGAAACTAATTCCCAACGTGTTGGATATATATGTGTGTACTAGGGACCAGAATCTCTGCACCACCGCACAAAGCCACATACAATGTATTAAATCAGCATCAGGTTGTCTACACTTAAAACAGTTTGAGTCTGTACAAGCGCCTGTGTTGCGCCTTAGTTTGGGGGTGAAATAGGCACGATGCAGTTATTTATATTGCATTTCAGGGTAGGATGCCGAGATTAATTGCTTATTAAGTCTAACAAAAGATTTGAAAATGGCGGATAAGGGCATGTTAGGGAACGTAGAATGCCATTTGGCAACTCCAGCTGTCTCCACCTCCAAATTTATTTCCCGGCATATATAAGTATATAATATGGAAGTGGAAAATGACATAGAAGGGCAGCAAGACAACACATCATCCAAACCGCTTTTCCCAGATACAATTGGAATTCTAGGGAGTAAAGCAGTGATATAACTGTGTACTAGGAGGTAAACGAATAATGGGACTTGAAGAGATAGGAATTTTTCCTGTATTTGGTTGTGAGAATAAATAGTCACGGTGGATACATCTAATAATTGGTATATGTAACGGAGTCCCTGTGAGTTCCAGGTACTAAAAACCTGTGTTAAAAAACCAGCAGCAAACCCCGGATTATAACCAATGGGAAGGAATAAGGAGACATTAGGAGGGACCTTCATTTGAGCTCTAGCGTGTCGCCATGCCATGCACGTAGTATGAAGTAGTAGATTTTGTGTTACATGCGGTGGGAGAGACGAGGGATGTGTATGTAATAGGCTAACTAATGAGGCATCAACATTAAAAGACTGCTCCACCAGAGTGTCAGCAAATCCATTTGTTCCTTTGATCCAATCAATTGCGTAGCGTTAATTTGACACTATAGCCAGAGCCGGATTTAGACCTCACGGGGCCCTAGGCAAGACACTGTTTATGGGCCCCCCCCTCCCTCAAACAAGCCTGTGCATATATTACAGTAGGTGTTGCTGGAGCAAGACACACATATATTATATACATGCATCATATTATATACACGCATCATTTTATATATATATATATATATAGATAAGATAAAGCTGATATATATATATATCAGCTTTATTTCTCCAAAGGAAACCTGTCCGATCTGTGGAAAGTAATAGGCGGCACTCTTGAATCCTGACGGAAAGGTCTTAGGACCTTGAAACGTTGACTATGTATTTAATCCATAGGTGATCAATACACTTTTTTTGGAGACAAAAGAATGCCGCCTATTGTTTTCAACATGGGGAGGGCCAGGTTTCCTTATCTTGCTCCAGTGACACCTACTGTACTATATGCACAGTTACTACAGTCTTCCTAGCTCACATTATATATATATATATCATCCTGTAACAAATATATACATAAAAGGAGTGTGCATGTATGTGTATACATACATCCATACACAGTGTGATAGGCGAGTCAGAATGAAAGGGGGCAAATGAACAGAAGAAGACAGGAGAAACAATAGTGTGAGACTGTAGGAAAGGGGGAAGAACGGAGGGAGACTGTAGGAAAGAGGGATAAACAGAGGGAGACTGTAGAAAAGGGGGAAGAACAGAGGGAGACGGGAGTAAAGGGGGAAGAACAGAGGGAGATGGGAGGAAAGAGGGAGATGGGAGGAAAGGGGGAAGAACAGAGGGAGACTGTAGAAAAGGGAGAAGAACAGAGGGAGACGGGAGGAAAGGGGGAAAAACAGAGACGGGAGGAAAGGGGGAAAAACAGAATGAGACGGGAGGAAAGGGGGAAGAACAGAGGGAGACGGGAGGAAAGGGGCAAGAACAGAGGGAGACGGGAGGAAAGGGGGAAGAACAGAGGGAGACGGGAGGAAAGGGGGAAGTACAGAGGGAGACGAGCGGAAAGGGGGATAAGAGAAGGAGACGGGAGGAAAGGGGGAAGAACAGAGGGAGATGGGAGGAAAGGAGGATGAACAGAGGGAGACTGTAGGAAAGGGGGAAGAACAGAGGGAGACGGGAGGAAAGGGGGAAGAACGGAGGGAGACTGTAGGTAAGGGGGAAGAACAGAGGGAGACGGGAGGAAAAGGGGAAGAACGGAGGGAGACGGGAGGAAAGGGGGAAGAACGGAGGGAGACGGGAGGAAAGGGGGAAGAACAGAGGGAGACGGGAGGAAAGGGGGAAGAACAGAGGGAGACTGTAGGAGAGGGGGAGGAACAGAGGGAGACGGGAGGAAAGGGGAAGAACAGAGGGAGACTGTAGGAAAGGGGGAGAACAGAGGGAGACGGGAGGAAAGGGGGAAGAACAGAGGGAGACGGGAGGAAAGGGGGAAGAACAGAGGGAGACTGTAGGAAAGGGGGAAGAACAGAGGGAGACGGGAGGAAAGGGGGAAGAACAGAGGGAGACTGCAGGAAAGGGGGAAGAACAGATGGAGACGGGAGGAAAGGGGGTTAAACAGAGGGACATTGTAGGAAAGGGGGAAGAACAGAGGGAGACAGGATCAAAGGGGGAAGAACAGAGGGAGACTGTCGAAAGGGGGAAGAACAGAGGGAGACGGGAGGAAAGGGGGAAGAACAGAGGGAGATGGGAGGAAAGAGGGAAGAACAGAGGGAGATGGGAGGAAATGGGGAAGAACGGAGGGAGACTGTAGGAAAGGGGGAAGAACGGAGGGAGACGGGAGGAAAGGGCCAAGAACAGAGGGAGACGGGAGGAAAGGGGGAAGAACAGAGGGAGACTGTAGGAAAGGGGGAAGAACAGTAGGCGCGTGGTCGGAAATAACTATGTTTTTGATATCTGAAGTCTGAATCCTAGAGATTAAGGAGCTTGAGACAAGCCAGAAGTCTAATCGAGCTGAGGAATGATGGGGGTGTGAGTAAAATGTATAATCACGTGCTAAGGGGTGGAGATGCCTCCACGGGTCGACTAGGATGAGGGAATCAATTAGAAGCTGTAATGTTGGAGATGTGTTGCCTCGCCACTCACCGGATGCTCCTGTTCTGTCCAGACTAGGAGAAAGAGTGGTGTTGAAAACCCCTCCTAAAATAAGGGCACCCTCCGCCCAACTCTGAAGTCGGGCATAGAGGTCGGAGAAGAATGCATTGTTGTCACCTGTGTGAGCATACAAAGTAACAAGCGTAATTAGTTCACCTTCTAGAGTCAATTTAAGAAATAAGAATCTGCCCTCGGTGTCCAGAATGGAGTCTATAATTGTGTATCTTAAAGATTTATGGAATATCACTAACACCCCTCTTTTCTTGGATGTGAAGGATGCAGCTGTATAATCTTTTATCCAAGAATCTCTAAGAGTATTGGGGTCCCCCTGTTTCCAATGAGTTTCCTGTAGTTCTGCTATATCAGGATTAAATTTTTTAAGTTGTAAGATTTTGCAACGTTTATTTGGGGTGTTTAAGCCCTCTACGTTCCATGTTAAGAATTTTATATTTTTCTGTATCTTAGTGGAGTCAGTAATAAAGTGAGACATACTGACATACATCCTATACCTGTCATGTGAAATAAAAGGGTGATCCAACCTAGAGAGACCGTGACGCTCTCAGTCCCAGCGTGCAGAGAGCATCTGCAGTAAATCATTGAAAATACTACCGTGGAGATATGCCTAACACAAAAACATGACCTGCAGTAATATATAGAAAATAACAAGCATAGTGCAGCCTTACAATTTTTAAACATTTTAAGAACCGAAAAATAAGGCCCGTCAGGCCTATTTAAATCCTTTGAGATATAAAAGTATCAAAAAATGAAGAAAGGAAGTAGGAGAAAATTGAAAATTGGGGTGGGGAAGAGAAGGAGGGGTGGATGGGGAAAAGGGAAGGAAAAGAGTAATAAACCAGGGGTATCCTGAAATTTCTGCCGTTGGTGTCCAACAATTATCGAGACAAGTAACAAACTTGATAACAAACATGAAGTATATACTTCTAGTAGCAGACTCTCCATGTTTATGTTATAAAATGGATATGAGCAACAAGATATAGCTTCTTAATCAGTGTCATCAGTGTGAGAGATAGTGTTGTAAGCTAGAGAGTCTAGAAATTAGGGGTGAGCGGGTTCGGATTTCTGAAATCCGAACCCCCCCGAGCCCCCCCGATCCGAGTCCGATCCGAATCAGGCTCGACTTTTCCCGCCTGACTCGGATCTGAAATCGAGGCAAAACGTCATCATCCCGCCTTCCGAGTCTCGCGGGTTTTGGATCCTATATAAGGTACCCACGTCGGCGCCATTTTCTCACTCGGCTGTGGACAGTGAAGAGGGAGGGTGGGAGTTAGGGCTGTGTAGTGTAGTGTAGTGTAGTGCTGCTGTTGTCCACTACTTCAAAGTCCATAGGGGCTGGCTGTGTTGTGCTGTGCTGCTGTTGTTAATAGGGGCTGTGTCCACTACTTCAAAGTCCATAGGGGCTGGCTGGACTGTGTTGTGCAGTCAGTTCTCCATAGGGGCTGTGTCCACTCCAAAGTCCTGTGCAGTGTCCCAGTCCTAAAGGAGTGCTGCAGTGTTGTCCAGGGGGTGCTCTGTCCATCAGGGGTGCTCCCCCCAAGTGCTAAAAAAATAATATATTTTCTGTGTTTGTGAATTGTGTGCGCAGTAGCCGCACGTGCATCAACAAAGTAGTGCCAAGCGTGCGCCTGTGTCATAAGTAAAGGGCCGGCTGGCTTGACCGTTAAAGGGTGCTGTAACCCCCGAAAGTACACTCCAGTCCAAACCAAAAAAAAATTATTTTCTGTGTTTGTGAATTGTGTGCGCAGTAGCCGCACGTGCATCAACAAAGTAGTGCCAAGCGTGCGCCTGTGTCATAAGTAAAGGGCCGGCTGGCTTGACCGTTAAGGGTGCTGTAACCCCCGAAAGTACACTCCAGTCCAAACCAAAAAAAAATATATTTTCTGTGTTTGTGAATTGTGTGCGCAGTAGCCGCACGTGCATCAACAAAGTAGTGCCAAGCGTGCGCCTGTGTCATAAGTAAAGGGCCGGCTGGCTTGACCGTTAAGGGTGCTGTAACCCCCGAAAGTACACTCCAGTCCAAACCAAAAAAAAAATTATTTTCTGTGTTTGTGAATTGTGTGCGCAGTAGCCGCACGTGCATCAACAAAGTAGTGCCAAGCGTGCGCCTGTGTCATAAGTAAAGGGCCGGCTGGCTTGACCGTTAAGGGTGCTGTAACCCCCGAAAGTACACTCCAGTCCAAACCAAAAAAAAAATAATTTTCTGTGTTTGTGAATTGTGTGCGCAGTAGCCGCACGTGCATCAACAAAGTAGTGCCAAGCGTGCGCCTGTGTCATAAGTAAAGGGCCGGCTGGCTTGACCGTTAAGGGTGCTGTAACCCCCGAAAGTACACTCCAGTCCAAACCAAAAAAAAAATTATTTTCTGTGTTTGTGAATTGTGTGCGCAGTAGCCGCACGTGCATCAACAAAGTAGTGCCAAGCGTGCGCCTGTGTCATAAGTAAAGGGCCGGCTGGCTTGACCGTTAAGGGTGCTGTAACCCCCGAAAGTACACTCCAGTCCAAACCAAAAAAAAAATAATTTTCTGTGTTTGTGAATTGTGTGCGCAGTAGCCGCACGTGCATCAACAAAGTAGTGCCAAGCGTGCGCCTGTGTCATAAGTAAAGGGCCGGCTGGCTTGACCGTTAAGGGTGCTGTAACCCCCGAAAGTACACTCCAGTCCAAACCAAAAAAAAAATTATTTTCTGTGTTTGTGAATTGTGTGCGCAGTAGCCGCACGTGCATCAACAAAGTAGTGCCAAGCGTGCGCCTGTGTCATAAGTAAAGGGCCGGCTGGCTTGACCGTTAAGGGTGCTGTAACCCCCGAAAGTACACTCCAGTCCAAACCAAAAAAAAAATTATTTTCTGTGTTTGTGAATTGTGTGCACTGTGGCTGCACGTGCATCAACAAAGGAGCAGCGCCAAGCGTGCGCCTGTGTCCCATAAGTAAAGAGCCGGCTGGCTCATTTCTTAAAGGGTGGTGTAACCCACAAAGTGCACTACTCTCCAGCAAAAATAAAATAATATTTTCTGTGTTTGTGTGCGCTTTAGCCGCACGTATATATATCAATATAACATAAATGGAGGACCAAACTTTCTCCGATAAAAATAAAATAGGGAAAGATCAAGAACCACTTCCTCCTAGTGCTGTTGCTGCTGCTGGGAGTTGTTCATCATCCCAGAGAGGAAGTAGGAACATCACTACTTTTACTAAACAATTGACCCTCCAACAGTCCCTAGCGATGAGGATGAAGTACGACAGCAGTCATCCTGAAGCAAAACGTATAACTGAGGCCTTGACTGCTATGTTGGTGTTAGACGTGCGTCCGGTATCCGACATTAGTGCAGTGAGATTTAGACAATTGATGGAGGTAGTGTGTCCTCGGTTCCAAATCCCGTCTAGATTCCACCTGCATCCTCAAAGCAGCAGCGACAAGCGTGCGTCTGTCTGTTAAAGGGTGGTGACACCCTCAAAGTGTGCTACACAAACAATTAAAATATTGTTCTTTTTTTTTCTGTCTTTGTGAATTGTGTGGGCTGTAGCCGCACCTGCATCCTTAAAGCAGCAGCGACAAGCGTGCGTCTGTCTGTTAAAGGGTGGTGACACCCTCAAAGTGTGCTACACAAACAATTAAAATATTGTTCTTTTTTTTTTGGTCTTTGTGAAATGTGTGGGCTGTAGCCGCACCTGCATCCTTAAAGCAGCAGCGACAAGCGTGCGTCTGTCTGTTAAAGGGTGGTGACACCCTCAAAGTGTGCTACACAAACAATTAAAATATTGTTCTTTTTTTTTCTGTCTTTGTGAATTGTGTGAGCTGTAGCCGCACCTGCATCCTTAAAGCAGCAGCGACAAGCGTGCGTCTGTCTGTTAAAGGGTGGTGACACCCTCAAAGTGTGCTACACAAACAATTAAAATATTGTTCTTTTTTTTTTGGTCTTTGTGAAATGTGTGGGCTGTAGCCGCACCTGCATCCTTAAAGCAGCAGCGACAAGCGTGCGTCTATCTGTTAAAGGGTGGTGACACCCTCAAAGTGTTCTACACAAACAATTAAAATATTGTTCTTTTTTTTTCGGTCTTTGTGAAATGTGTGGGCTGTAGCCGCACCTGCATCCTTAAAGCAGCAGCGACAAGCGTGCGTCTGTCTGTTAAAGGGTGGTGACACCCTCAAAGTGTTCTACACAAACAATTAAAATATTGTTCTTTTTTTTTCGGTCTTTGTGAAATGTGTGGGCTGTAGCTGCACCTGCATCCTTAAAGCAGCAGCGACAAGCGTGCGTCTGTCTGTTAAAGGGTGGTGACACCTCAAAGTGTTCTACACAAACAATTAAAATATTCTTCTTCTTTTTTCTGTCTTTGTGAATTGTGTGGGCTGTAGCCGCACTTGCATCCTCAAAGCAGCAGCGACAAGCGTGCGTCTGTCTGTTAAAGGGTGGTGTAACCCTCAAAGTGTGCTCCACAAACAATAAAAATATTCTTTTTTTTTTCTGTCTTTGTGAATTGTGTGGGCTGTAGCCGCACTTGAATCCTCAAAGCAGCAGCGACAAGCGTGCGTCTGTCTGTTAAAGGATTACATCGGTGACAGCATCCAAGTAGGCATGTCAGACAGTCCGTACCTGTACTGGCAGGAAAAAGAAGCAATTTGGAGGTCCCTGTACAAACTGGCTCTATTTTACCTGAGTTGCCCCCCCTCCAGTGTGTACTCCGAAAGAGTGTTTAGTGCAGCCGGGAACCTTGTCAGCGAAAGGCGTAGGAGGTTGCTTCCACAAAATGTGGAGAAGATGATGTTCATAAAATGAATTATCAACTCTTCCAGGGAGACCAGCCTCCAGAACGTACAGAGGGACCTGTGGTTCCAGCAGGGATGAATTAATACTCTGTGAGGATGAGGATGTACACACTGAAGAGGGTGAGGAATCGGTGGATGAGGAGGATGAGGATGACATCTTGCCTCCGTAGAGCCAGTTTGTGCAGGGACAGATAAATTGCCAGCTTGTTTTGTGGGGGCCCAAACGAACCAATCATTTCAGCCACAGTTGTGTGGCAGACCCTGGCGCTGAAATGATTGGTTTGTTAAAGTGTGCATGTCCTGTTTATACAACATAAGGGTGGGTGGGAGGGCCCAAGGACAATTCCATCTTGCACCTCTTTTTTTTCTTTGCATTATGTACAGTTTGGGGCCTAGTTTTTCAATGCCATCCTGTCTGCCACTGCAGTTTCACGCCTAGATGGGTCACGTGTTTGTGCCGCCCACTTGTGTCGCTTAGCATAGTCATCCAGCTACTTCGGTGCAACCTTTTGGACATAAAAACACTATTGTGAGGTGTGAGGTATTCAGAATAGACTGGAAATGAGTGGAAATTAAGGTTATTGAGGTTAATAATAGCATAGGAGCAGAAAAACCTACAAATTCTGTGATTTTAACTGTTTTTATGCTTTTTTTCAAAAAAATACAGATCCAAAACACAAAACCCAGAACCCAAAACACGCAAGGGTGGTTTTGGCAAAACCAATCCAGATCCAAAACACGAAGAAAGATCCAGATCCAAAACCAAAACACAAAACACGAAAAGTGGCCGGTGCACACCCCTACTAGAAATACCTTTGCAGATGCGGGAGAATCAAAAAAGTGCTGTTTGCCATTATACAGGACCTTCAGTTTGCAGGATACATCTCAGACCCAGGTCAAATAATGCTTTGCAGTTGGTGGAAAACTCTCTTCTCATCGCTACTTCATATGAGAAATCTTGGAACAACAACTTGTGCCCCAGGTATACAAGGCCTTCTGACTTGCGATAGGCATCGAGAATGCGGGTCTTGTCCAGCTAGTTCAGCATTTTCATTATGACGGGTCGAGGTTGTCTCTGATCAGAGGCGTGGTCAGGGCCTATGCAGTGAACTCGTTCTATGATGAGAGTGCTGGAGGGGGTGGAGCAGTTGAGTTCAGAGGGTAACCACCTAGAGACTAAGGGCCTGATTCAGACCCGCTCGCAAGCGGGTCGATGGTTGGCCAGTGCGCACGTGCACACTGCATGTGCGCGAGCCCCGGAGCGAGCGCAAAAAGCACTCACTCCGACGTTCGCAAAACAAACGGGGTGGCTGTCGATGTTTATCGACAGCTCACCCCGTTTTGTAGGCGGGGAGGGGGGGTGGTTGGGCAAATGGAGGCGTTCCTGCAAGAACGCCTGCCATATGTTGGCTGTCGATGTTGATCGACAGCTCGCCCCGTTTTGTAGGCGGGGAGGGGGGGTGGCTGGGCAAACGGAGGCGTTCCTGCAGGAACACCTGCCATTTGTGACCCTACCCATTTGTGGGTAGGGTATCGTGGCTTGCGGCCACGAGACCCTACCGTAAGGGTCTCATCGCAAGCCTGATGGTCGCGATGGTCTTGACCACCGCGACCATCACTTGGCCACTTGCATAAGCTGTGGGTGGTCACCCACAGCTATGCGAGTGGCCAGGAGGCCGCAACTTAAAAAACAAGCACCCGCCCTGATTCAGAGCGAGCGCTCGCTTTTTGCGATCGGCTCTGAATCAGGGCCTAAGTCCATGAGATAGTTTTGTTTTACAGATTCCGGCAGGCCTATTAGCCATAGATTGTCGCGGTGGTTTCTATTCTCTAAGTCTTCTAGTTTCTCCTGCATAGCAGAGATCGCTGATTCCTGTGTGCGGATTACATTTTGTGCCTCTGCTAGCTCATCTTCAACATTGGAGATGCGTCGTTCTGCCTCTGTGAAGCGTTGGCCATGTTCTTTAAGTTGCGAGACTGCAGATTCTATAGCTTCTTTGAGGCCAGATAATTTTTTGACTAGCAGGGGAGAAAGGAGCTCGGATATTTCCTGAGCTTTAGCTACCGCGGCAGTGCTAAATTGAGTCGAGTTAGAAACTCCGTCCAGGATGTTATCAATGGGAGGCGAAGCAGGAGAGCTAGTTGAAGAAGCTGAGATTGTAGTTTTGTCTTTCCCTTTAGCCGATTGACTGTTGGGCACACGTTGCGGTCTGGCCACAAACTTTTCCATGATATAGTGATGTGATGTGTATTTGGGTCAGAAGCCACTAGGGGGAGCTCCAGGTATGTCTGTTATAAGTGATGCAGGATCTGTGAATCAGAGCCTGTATTGTAGATTGTGGTTATAGTCCTTGAGATGGGCAAGGTGAGCAACAAGGAGAAGAGACCGTGGAGGGAGGCAAGCGCCTAGTATATCAGTCTATCCAGGCCTCAAGATGGCGGCCGCGTGGTGTGTGGAGTAAGGAGGGAGCTGTGCAGCTGGGAATCAACCCCGAAGTGATGGTCAGATGTCCCGCTGGCTTCCCAGGTCTGGTAAGTACTCAGACCGGCGCTGATGAAGGTGGGGAGAGGTGGGGATGTGCCCGGCCATGATCCAAGATGGCGGCAGCGGGCAGCGCCGCTAATCCTGTGCGGCTGTTCTTCGGTGCTAGAGCAGTGCGGGGGGCCGGGGCGTGTGCGTCTCTTACCCGCTGTATCCCAGGGGCTTCAGAGTGGACTTGGAATGTCTAGGAAGTCCCTCTGGCAGCGCAATGGTGCAGTTTGTGTAGCCGTTGTGGGAGCCCTGTAAAAGCGCAGCCAGGTCATTTGTTCCGCCCACCGGAAGTCTCAAGGAAATATTTTTATGCCTAGTACAAAGATTTGCATTTGCTCAGATTAGATGGTGACCTCAAATACCAAGATTACTCTTCAACTTGTTTCCCATCACAGGGGGCAGAAAAAAAGGAAATATGGGCCTGATTCAGAGCTGCTCGTAAGCGGCCGCTCGTTCGCTCCGAGCGATGTTCGCACATCTGTGCATGCGTATGGGTCGTAATGCGCATGCGCCATTTGTGGGTGGTAACAGAGAAAGGTGCTTGAAAACGGGGAGTGGTGATCCGAACGCAGGCGTGCCAAACGGTCAAAACGGGCGTTTTAAGGGTGTGAATAATTAACAAAGCAGCGTCATTGGCCACGTCACTTGGTTGTCTCTTGTTCGCATGATTGCGGTAGGAAAATCCAACCACAAGCACTGCGAGCAGTTCAGATGCCTTTCGATGTACTCGATTAATCTAATAAATAGCGGAGATGACGTATGATGCGAACGGCCAGGGGGCGTCTTTACAAAATAGTGAGCGCATGTTTCGTTCGCTCGCTCAGACATAGAGACGTCAACAGACCGCAAAGAGCGAGCGCTCTATTTAAATAGCCGTCCCCTTTTTCTGAACGAGCGAGCGCAAATAGTGTCCGGCTCTGAATCAGGCCCTATATGCCCTATCAAATCTGTTGTACTTCCAACTAGGGTATGTCAAAGAGAGAAGCAATAGAAGTGTACTTTTTCTTCCTTTACTTATATTGATATCTACTCTATACTCCTTACAACAGCATCTAACCCTTGACTTTTGCCATCCTGCTACTGTTGCAGTAATATTTAGATACCATGTACTTGACCTGCAATGTCTTGTACTGTATGTTACTGTTTTCTTGTTCTGTTCAACTGTTTATCTCCTCTAAGTGTCTAACCCTAACCCCCCCTTCCCCGCTGCCTAAACCTAAGGCCCCTGGGGGGTGCCTAACCCTAAGTCCCCCCCGGGGGTGCCTAACCCTAACCCTCCCTCCCCCTAGCCTAACCCTAACCCTCCTGGGGGGGGTGCCTAACCCTAAGTCCCCCCCCCCCGGGTGCCCTAAACCTAACCCCCCCCCCCCCGCGCGGCTGTCCGCTCGCGGCACCTGGCATCCCTTCGATCGGGATGCCGGGCACCTGTCTCCCGGAGTCGGGAAAATGTCAGGCGTCTACATCTAGACGCCCGGCATTTCACCCTCGCCGGGAAATGACAGTCGGGAAGCTGGCTGTCGGTATTAAGGCAGCCAACTTCTCGATTAGCCTATTACAGAAGCTGATATCTCCTCGCACCTCAAAGGCTGCGATCAGCAATCAGCCTCTGCAGACATATTCCTGGAACCTGGATGCCCAAAAAATGTATGTCAGAGACTGAATCTGCATCGCCATCCAAATACTCTATCTTTGAGGGGCTGGAGATTGAGCGGGCATTGCTGAAAAAAACAAAGACTCAGATAAAATAATTGAGGTACTTAAAGCTACAAAAAATTGATTCTACCTATTAAACTCTTCAGCATAGAATTTAATGTGGATGTGAATGCGTAAAGCAAGATAATACGTGTATCACTATGCTGGTTATACACCGGTTATCAAGTATATGGCAATTGGATTGTGGATCTGCGCAGTGAACAAAGAGTATGCAGCAAAATTAAATCACAAATAAAGTAAAAACATTATTACTTCTCAAAGTGGTAAAAGGAAAGAATTGAGTGACCAATTATTTGCGCTCCTCAATGAAGGATATAACATTGATGAGAAGGTAGATGTGACAACTAGTTAAAAAGATATCTTGTCGTTTATTAAAACTAAGTAAACATAAGGTATAATAGAGACACAATGCACAAACCTTATATACAAAATCTACCAATACATAAATATAAAACAATCTGTAAACATGGGGTATTTTAAAGTGACATAATGCACAAACCACATGAAGACACAGGTAATTAAAAACAAATAAATACTAGAATGCTCTATTGGATGTAAAGCAATCTGTAAACATAGGGTATTTTGTAAAGTGATATAGGGCCTGATTCAGACCCGGACGCAAGTGGCCGTTCGTACGTTAGGCGAACGTAAAGAAATATTTAAATTCAGGCACACGCTCGTATTTTCGTTCGCATCAAAACATCCTCCCCAAACTCAGGCGACCCCTCCTCTAACTAACGAGCGTGCCAAATAGCGAGCGTACATCCCCGAAGTGGTTTGAAGGGAACGCACGCACTAGTACTACCCGGAAGTTGGCCTGAGACATTTCGATTAACTGCTCGTTTATTCTGCCTACCTCCCTCAATCGTAACATGCCAATCAATATATCAATTAGCTTAATTGTTTTTTGTTTTTTTTTACACAATGCAATAAACTTTATTTATGTCCGTGTTTGTGTTTACCCGCAGAATACGTACGGCTTAAACATTCGCTTTTATTTGTCAAAATACATGTTAACCCCTATAAACTAATTGGTATATTTGTTTTTAGCCTCGCATATTTCATGGAGTTCATTTTTTAATGTAAATTTGCTTACGCATGTCACTGCATGAAGCCTATCATAAGTCTCCTCAGATTTCTGGCCCTGTCGAACACATGACTCATACACTAACCAATAGAATTGCTCCTATTAATATCCTAAATACATTAGCCAATCAGAAAATTTTTGAGCACTTTATCAAAAATGATTTTTTGGCAAAACTCCATTGCCATCATGAGAGCCTCCGCATTCACCAGGTGCGAGCTGCTGGTGCTTACGGAGGTGATGGATCGGCGGATAACCAGCCAGCCTCCACCCATCACCAACCGGGAGAAGCGATCCGCATATGCGGAGGTTCGGGCCCGCCATATCGGGCACCTGGAGCGCAGGTGGTCGGACCTGCAACGGCGGACGCCCCGCTTGCTGGCATGCTTTCGCATGCAGATCGCTGCGAGTAAGTTTAATGGATTGTGGTTTTCATGTTTGTCTTTGTGGCCCTAACTGCATGGCCATGTTTTCCGTGTCTTTCATCTTTATTAATTTTCCTCATATCTGCATGGCCATGTTTTCCCTGTCTTTCATCTTTATTCATTCTCCTCATATCTGCATGGCCATGTTTTCCCTGTCTTTCATCTTTATTCCTTCTAATTTTTTTTTTTTGGGGGGGGGTTTGGGGGTGCATTTGAAATTGATTTTGTTTGCGGATTTGTGTTGGATCTAACCACAATTGGTTTACCATCTTTTAGGGGCCCAGCGAAGACTACGCCATCAGCGTCCCGCCAGACGGCAAGCACGGCCACTCTCCCCCACCCCCAGCCAACACTCCAACTCCACTCCTTCCCCTATTCCCCCCTCCTCCCCAGCCTTCCTACACCCTCAGCCAGATTTTGCTGGACTCCTTCCCCTCCGTCCCAATTCCCCCTCTCCTCCAACCACCCCTCTTCGAATGACCCCCTCCCCGGAGTCGGTCATTACACTGCCCCGATCTTTGGGGAATGGACCCACCTCCGAGGAGGATGATGGAGGGCCTTCTGTAGCTGGCGTTGGGTCTTCCGGTATGTTTTTTTTTGCTGTTTTTTTTCGACACAAACTGTTTTTTTTTTTTTTTTAATTTTATGTTTTTTGGTTGTTTAACACAAAAATAAGTGGTTTTGGTCGTTTGCCGTAACCTGTTACTGCTGTTTTCAACATACACATAGCACACCTGTCTGAATTTGGACATAGGACTTGTATTTTTGCCCTACACCATTTTAGTGTGATGAATTTTAATGCATTTTTTTTTTTTTTTAATTGTTTTTTTATGTGGTTTCACTATTGTTGTATTAATCCCCAATTTTTTCTCACCCACAGAGGAACAGAGGCTTCGGGCAAATTTAAGAGGATGTGTGGCCCAGATGCACAGCCAAATCATCGGGGTGCTGGTGGTCCTTGACCGTATGTCGGTCCTCCTTAGGGACTAGTTTTTTTTTTGTTCAACATTCTGTAAATAAATTGTTTTGTTTGAAGTTACGTTCTGGCTCATTCGTTTTGTCCCAACCACATATTGTTTACCCTGACATAAGTATGGTGTTCCTGCAAGGATTTCACATTTGGGCCAATAAGAGTGTGTGTTGTATTTTTGGGTCAAACAGCCACAAGAAACACCTAACAGTACAAATCTGATTTCCCTTTTTTGGTGTAGTCACAATTAGATATTTCAACATTTTCCAGGTTCCTAGTTGGTGTGCAAGCAGCTTAGGGCAATATTACGAAGCAAAAGGATTGTACAGGCTTCCTTTTGGTGTTGGTTTGGACCCAGAATAAAGGAATCATTTTTGCACAAATAGCGTCAGTACTGGATTACCCCTTAGTCAAATGTTACATGTGTGAACCTGGTTACACTTGGTGGTAACTTTTACAAAAAAGGGTCAACATTTCGCTCTTAAAAAATTTATTACCAACATAACAAAAATTGCAAAGTGGTCACTCACAAACAAAACACACAGCGATAATCTCAAATACAACACATACCAAAAAATAAACTCCCAAAAAAACTAATCAAGAACTGGTTGACGAAGGACCATACCAACATGATTCCACATATATGGCGTGGCAAGAAGTGTTCCCGAATATAGCCACAAAATATCCACATACAGGTTTTGTAAGGGTAGCAGGAAGTAGACATCGTTGGAGTGCCAAAGATTATGTCAAAAAACAGAAGAGGGAGAAACAAATTAGCAAAAAATTAGATGCTCTCAAACAAACCCAACCACATTAGGTATCAACACTGGTTTTTTGCAAATAATTACCTAAAAAATCTGGCCACCACATCATCGCGTATGGCCCCCCCACATACTGACCTCCGACCAACCTCGGGGGGGCCATCCTCAGGTAAGGCATCCTCTGGCTGCATTGGGACACCACTCCTTATGGCGATGTTGTGAAATATCCCACACAGGACCACAATTTTCGAAAACCATATCCGGCAAATACATGAGTTCGCCACCAGAGCGGTGGAGGCATCTGAATCGGCCTTTTAAAAGGCCGATACAGCGCTCCACCACTTGCCTGGTGGCAGTAAGTGCGGAATTATACTCACTTTGTGGCCCTGGTGTGGGAGCCAAATAAGGAGTGAGCAGCCAGGACGTGCAAGGGTAGCCACTGTCTCCTGTGAAAACGAAAATACAACATCAGGCTCACTCTGTATGAAGCTTAACATTGTTATGTACTAAAGGTCTCCACTTACCCAGAAGCCACGCATCACCAGCTTGTAGGTTGGTTAATTTGTGCCATATCCCTGATTGCCGGATGACGAAGGAGTCATGTGCACTTCCTGGTAATTTTGCATTCAGGGACAGGATCTGGAGGGAGGCATCACATATCACCATTACATTGAGGGAGTGATAGTGTTTACGGTTTCTAAATATTGCCTCCAGCCGTGCTGGAGGCTGAAGTGGTATGTGAGTACCATCCACAACCCCTATGATGTGTGGGAAGCCAGCTATTTGGTAAAAATTGGCCTTGGCCACACTAAGGGCACCCATATCCAAAGGCATTTGAATAAAATGATGGAGGTGCTTGAAAAGTGCCTCCATCACTGCCCTCAGGATCCGGGAAAAGGAGAATTGTGAGATGCCCGCCACTATTCCCACCGTTGTTTGGAACGATCCTGAGGCACAGAAATGTAACACCGCCATTAATTGCGTAAGTGGTGGAATTGCTGTAGGACTGTCAATTTGCCGCTCAAGATCACTCTCTATTAATGAGAGAGTGTCTATGATGATTTTTGGAGGAAGACGGTATCGTCTTAAAACCTCATCATCTGGCATTCCAAAAAGGGTGACACGTGTTCGAAATATCTGGGGCCTTGCACGCCTACAATGCCTACGCCTGGGACGAGATTGAGGTTGGTCGGCTTCCGGGAGCAGGGCCAGAACAATCCGACCAAATCAACCTGAAATGACAACATTGGAAGGTCAGCCTTTTTACAACACCCACTAAAAATACATGTAACTTTGCTTTCAAATACCATCCAGTGATGCTTACATGCCGGGGTATTGTCATGATATGTTGTAACTGCAAATAATAACATCAAAAATATACATCATTTTATGCTGGCCATGTCATTATCACAAATTTAAGCAACACAAAACATAAAAGGGGACACACACACATTTGGCCCAAGAGCAAAATGACGTTACGCACACTACGCCAAATAGAGGCCAAATGTAATCAACCAATGCTCCAGGCGACAAAAAACATTATTAAGGGATGAATACACATTTCACAATGCGCTAATTAGTTCGCAAATACAGGGCACAATAGCAAGTAGTAAAAATGCGCTAATTAGTTCGCAAATACAGGGCACAATAGCAAGTAGTAAAAATGCGCTAATTAGTTCGCAAATACAGGGCACAATAGCAAGTAGTAAAAATGTGCTAATTAGTTCGCAAATACAGGACACAATAGCAAGTAGTAAAAATGCGCTAATTAGTTTGCAAATACAGGGCACAATAGCAAGTAGTAAAAATGCGCTAATTAGTTCGCAAATACAGGGCACAATAGCAAGTAGTAAAAATGCGCTAATTAGATCGCAAATACAGGGCACAATAACGGCGCCCAAAAATATTAACAAAAAACACAGAGTTCGATTTGGCAAAAAACAACGTCACATGTGGAAGGCCAACCAAAGTTGCGTACAGACAAACAAGAACATTCCCTAAACAATTTAACACATGAACTTACCAAGAGCTAATATCTAAGAAACCGGACCAAAATGTCTTTGGGGCAGAGCCAAAAAAAAACCTAAGAGAGATGAAATGACGGAAAAAAAAATTAACAAAAATCAACACCACAATGAGAGACAAATTGCCCCGAAGTTATACTTCCCCAAACTTACCAAAACTGGAAACGATCCAAAAAAACAAAAGTGAAAAAAAAGGAAATGAAAACCAAGAAAAACCGCTAACACAAAAAAAAATAAACAATAAATACAATCTCCAAAACCAGCCAACAATCAACTCCAACCAACGTAACCTCCAGCATTCAATAAACGCCACCTCGAGTCGAAACGCCACAACCCATAAATAGTGTTTAGTTTCCCGCCCAAATTAAGGAAGGATCAGAGGAATGCACAATCAATGATGCGGCCGCAAAATAAGGACGCATGTATAAATACATCACAAGACAAAAACACAATTCTGGTGTATTTCTAGTTGGAACAACACACATGGATACAGACCAGGAAAACAATGGACAACAGTCCCGCGGTAAGTATTTCATGCATTTTGACTCAATGATTAATTCTAAACATATTATTGTGCAAGTTGGGAATTTGAGATTTCTTCAAATTACCCCAAATAGGTGAGGAGGATGACATGGAAGAGGCTGCTGGGCCCAGTAATCCGGGCAAAGCTGCCAAAAAGAAAAGGCAGCCACAATTCACAAGAAAGGAGATGGAGGTTTTGATTTAGAAGTGTGTGGACATCCTGCCACAGGCAGACAGGAATATGAGTGCAAGCCAGAAGGATTACCTTATTGTGGGAAGAGGTAGCCGTGGAGGTCAATAGGGTGGGGGATTATGTCCGTCTAGCCCGGGATGTCAAACGGCGGTAAGTAAACACTTGACCACCCTAAAACCAACAACCCAATCAAATAAAAAGTAATGGTTCCAATTTAACCCACAGATGGCAAGACTTCAAATATTGGCTGAAACAAAAAATGGCACACAGGGCTAGGCATGCAAGGGGGACAGGTGGAGGTCCCACCCCTGTGTCATTGGAGTTTACAGATTTAGAAGAGCTGGCACAGGGGTGTGTGCAGCCTGTGGAGGTGTTTGGCGTGTCCAACATGGATACGGACATGCCAGACTTTGCGGCTCCTCATGTTGTCCCAGGTAAATGTTGTGATGTCACCAACTGTGAAATGTTATTGTGCCAATATGTAGATTCTAATGTGAGTCTTTTCTAATTTTTCCAACAGAGACACAGGCGGATGAGTCTGCTCCAGAGGGGAGCCTTGGCCGCAGAATTTCTGCTGGCTCTGCAGGGGAGGAACCAGTACATCCGGCTGAGGACCCTGCAGAAGCCAGTCCAGGGCAATCCCCCTCGCAGGCAGTGTCCCTCCTCACAGAACTCAATTTAAAATCGGATTTCCATACGGAGATTCTGCAGAGGATGGACGCCAGTCTGGTACGGGTGGCTGAGGCCCTGGAGCAAAATGCTGCGGCCAACGTGACCATTGGTCAGGCCCTGGCGGAAAATACCAGGGCCAACATCCGCATCGCCACTGCCCTGGAGCAGCTCGTTCACCAGCACATGGTGGAGCCGACCTCCCTTCCTGCCGGAACATCAGGATCCTCCACCTCTGGCACAACATCAGCCAATCCTCCAAATGTGCCTAGCCCTGTGCCTAGTCCAGAGGCCACAACATCTGCCTCTGGACAGGCCAGCCCGATGACATCCCGGACCCGGTCTGGCGCCCTCCCTCCCCCAGCCAAACGGGCGAAAAAACGGTGACACCATTGGCTACTTTTCCCACACTCCTTCTGTGCTTGCCTCATTCCTTTCTGGCCAAAACTTTCCTCTCCTTTCTTGTGAATTGTTTTTAATTTTTACATTTACGTTTATTCAAAAATTATTGGCCCTCATTCAGAGCCGCTCGTTAGCGGCAGTACGCTCGTTCCGAGTGATGTTTGCACATCTGCGCATGCGTACGGTTTTTAGTACGCATGCGCGAACCAGTCAGTGCGGCCGAAAATCGTTGGTATGCAATATAGCGAGGGCCTGCTATTTTGAGTGACAGAATGAGGCGTATGTGGGTGGTAACAGGGGAAGGTGCTTGAAAATGGGGAGTGGAGATCCGAACGCAGGCGTGCTTAAAGGTCAAAACGGGCGTTTTATGGGTGTGCATATTTAAAACAGCAGCGTCATTGACCACGTCACTGGGTTATTTTATAGCCAGAACTGCTCGCAAATTTGTGGTAGCAAACACCAACCACAAGAATAGCGAGCAGTTCATACGCTGGTCGATGTACTCGATTAATCTAATAAATAGCGGACATGACGTAGGATGCGAGCGGCCAGGGGGCGTTTTTAACAAATAAACGAGCGTATGTTTTGCTCGCTCGTTCAGACTTAGAGGTGTGAACAGACTGCAATGTGCGTACGGATCATTTGAATAGCCACCCCTTGTTTTTAAACGAGCGACCACAAATAGCGAACGGCTCTGAATGAGGGCCATTGTTTGCACAATTAATAAATATTGTGGAACACTGCCCAAAATGTTGGAGTTCAATATGTTTTTTTTTTATGGGTGGATACAAATAAATTTTGCAGAAATGTACGACTTTGTATTCTGACATTCTTTACAAAATGGGTTACTTTTAATCCTGGCCCACAAGCCAACAACGTTCAAAAACAAAAATTACACATTGTAAAAAAAGTGCTCGTTAAGGAACGTTTTAAACATTACCTAAGGAGTAAAAAACACCTTGCAAACACAAAATGAGGGGCCAAACCAAAACATGATGACATTATTGTTACAATAGTCCAAAAACGAACACATTGCGGCCAAAATACACCCCCACAAATGTACGCTAATTGATTGTGTAATCCTGACATTAGCAGCTCTGATTTCCACCTGCGTTCGGTTTTGTGCTATCCAAAAAAACTGCTTTCCAAACACATACCAAGCCGGTTTTCAATCCAACACGAATTGAGTTTCTGACAAGCCGTGATTAATCAATGCAACATCGTGGAGTGCCGGGACGGAGGAGAAGGCCATCGCCACTGTGGTCGAGTTATCCAGCCCCTAAGCTGTGCGAGCATTTTGAAGGGAAAGAGGATCATCCAGTGACGTATGAGTTTGTACGAACACATTTGACGTTCGCATTTGTTAATGTATGTACGCCCCAAAAACGCCTCGCCACGCCTGCGTTTTTCCATCTCCACCCCGTCAACGCCCAAAAACGGCCTGTTCTGTCAATCACATTTGACATGTCACTTCCTGTACGCTATTTGACGAACGAGACAAAAAAAACTCGCAATCAGCCGTACGCACATGCGCAGTGTAACACCGGCGCATGCGCGGTTAGTCAACATCGGAACGCAACGAGCGTACTGCCTCTAACGAACGGCTCTGAATGAGGGCCATAGTGCACAAACCATAGAAGAACATGTGCAAATAAGCAAAATAAATAAGTACTGGATACTGTATTTCAGATGGGGAATAATTCCCAAGACATTAGGTACTTAGGAGTTCATACCATGTGAAGCAAATTTCAGATGTATGTTCATCCTCTTTCAAGTGCATATATGATGAACATACATCTGAAATGCGTTGTGCTGCTAGCCGTAGACTGAACCTTGGACTCCAGGGATTAATACCTATCATCAGGCAAAACTTGCATTGTGTTGCTGGTTGGCCTACATGTGGATATCCACGAACTACATCACATAGGCACACACCACTTGCTACACCAGCTCACCTGTCTTTGCTACGGCTTTCTGGCCACACCAGCAGCTTCCGTGCTGTCATCAGCTCAAAAAGAAACACAGAATTCTAACTTGTACACAAATCAGTACACCAACTTAAGTACCGGCCCTAGCCGAAGTACACTAAATTGTACACGAACTTGTACACTAAATTGCCTACCGGTTCTCAAAGCGAAGTACACTAAATTGTATACGAACTTGTACACTAAATTGCCTACCGGTTCTCAAAGTGAAGTACACTAAATTGTATACGAACTTGTACACTAAATTGCGTACCGGCTCTCAAAGCGAAGTACACTAAATTGCGTACCGGCTCTCAAAGCCGAAGTACACTGAATTGTACACAAACTTGTACACTAAATTGCGTACCGGTTCTCAAAGCCGAATTACACTAAATTGTACACGAACTTGTACACTAAATTGCGTACCAGCTCGCTAAGCCAAAGTACACTAAATTGTACACGTACCTGTACACTAAACTGTGTACCAGCTCCCAAAGCCTCATCAATTATTCTCTTTCTTCTGCAACCGGTTCCAGGCCGCACCATCAGCTCTCAAAGCCGCATCGATTGTGCACTTCATTCTGCTACCAGCTCCAAGCTGCACCATCGGCTCTCAAAGCTTCATCAACTACTTTCTTCTGCAATCGGCTCCAGGCCGCACCATCGGCTCTCAAAGATGCATCGATTGTGTATTTCATTCTGCTACCAGCTCCAAGCCGCACCATTGGCTCTAAAAGCCTCATCAACTTCATTCTTCTACTACCGGCTCCAGGCCGCACCATCAGCTCCCAGAGCTGCATCAATTGAGAACTGTGGGCCTGATTCAGAGCCGGACGCTATTTGCGCTCGCTCGTTCAGAAAAAGGGGCCAGTTATTTAAATTGAGCGCTTGCTCTTTGCGGTCTGTTGACACCTCTATGTCTGAGCGAGCGAACGAAACATGCGCTCGCTATTTTGTAAAGACGCCCCCTGGCCGCTCGCATCATACGTCATCTCCACTATTTATTAGATTAATCGAGTACATCGAAAAGGCGTCTGAACTGCTCGCAGTGCTTGTGGTTGGATTTCCCTACCGCAATCATGCGAACAGTTCAGGCTAAGAGACAACCAAGTGACGTGGTCGATGACGCTGCTTTGTTAATTATGCACACCCTTAAAACACCCGTTTTGACCATTTGGCACGCCTGCGTTCGGATCTCCACTCCCCGTTTTCAAGCACCTTCCCCTGTTACCACCCACAAACGCCTCATCCTGTCACTCAAATTAGCAGGCACTCGCAATTTTGCGAACACACGTTTTCCGACTGCACTGACTGGTTGGCGCATGCGCATTACGACCCATACGCATGCGCAGATGTGCGAACATCGCTCGGAGCGAACGAGCGGCCGCTTACGAGCAGCTCTGAATCAGGCCCTGTCTTTTACAACCGACTCTTAGCCGCACCATCGGTTCATCAGCCACATCATCAACTCAAGTCTCCTGGATACCAGTTTCTGTTCCTGTCGTTCCTCTCTCCATTCAGGGCCGGCGCTTCCATTAGGCAGCTTTAGGCAGCTGCCTAAGGGCACCGGGACCTGATGGGCGGCCCGCTGAGGCTTCCTTTGAGAGGGGGCATGATCTTCCCTCGCGCGGAAGCAACTCCTGCAACCTGAGTGATCCGGTGGCACATGCCTACCCCAGCGGCGGGCTCCCGTGTCCAACCGCTGCTTACACACCCTACCCCCCCCGGCGGCAGTGGCGCCAGCGGCGGGGTCCGGCGCCGGTGACGTCACTGTGTCACCGGCCAACCAACTCCGCCACTCTGCCTACAGTTACAGGTTTCCTATGTGCCCTGCCCCTCCTGTGCCGATAGTACTGAAGCCACGAGCCACACAGGCTCTGCAGCCTGATGGCCTCTAAACCAGGGGCTCTCTACACTATCCGTGAATCACAGGCTGCATGCTTCAGAGGTAAGTAGGCTGGGGAAAATAGACATGTGGAAGCCAATTGTAACTAGAAGCCAATATATGTATGTATATATGTATATTAGGGGTGTGCACCGGCCACTTTTCGTGTTTTGTGTTTTGGTTTTGGATCTGGATCTTTCTTCGTGTTTTGGATCTGGATTGGTTTTGCCAAAACCACCCTTCCGTGTTTTGGGTTCTGGGTTTTGTGTTTTGGATCTGTATTTTTTTGAAAAAAAGCATAAAAACAGCTAAAATCACAGAATTTGTAGGTTTTTCTGCTCCTATGCTATTATTAACCTCAATAACCTTAATTTCCACTCATTTCCAGTCTATTCTGAACACCTCACACCTCACAATAGTGTTTTTATGTCCAAAAGGTTGCACCGAGGTAGCTGGATGACTATGCTAAGCGACACGAGTGGGCGGCACAAACACGTGACCCATCTAGGAGTGACACTGCAGTGGCAGGCAGGATGGCAGTTAGAAAAACTAGGCCCCAAACTGTACATAATGCAAAGAAAAAAAGAGGTGCAAGATGGAATTGTCCTTGGGCCCTCCCACCCACCCTTATGTTGTATAAACAGGACATGCACACTTTAACAAATCAATCATTTCAGCGCCAGGGTCTGCCACACAACTGTGGCTGAAATGATTGGTTCGTTTGGGCCCCCACAAAACAAGCTGGCAATTAATGTGTCCCTGCACAAACTGGCTCTACGGAGGCAAGATGTCATCCTCATCCTCCTCATCCACCGATTCCTCACCCTCTTCAGTGTGTACATCCTCATCCTCACAAAGTATTAACTCGTCCCCACTTGAATCCACCACCACAGGTCCCTCTGTACCTTCTGGAGGCTGGTCTCCCTGGAAGAGCTGATAATTCATTTTGATGAACATCATCTTCTCCACATTCTGTGGAAGCAACCTCCTACGCCTTTCGCTGACAAGGTTCCCGGCTGCACTAAACACTCTTTCGGAGTACACACTGGAGGGGGGGCAACTCAGGTAAAATAGAGCCAGTTTGTACAGGGGCCTCCAAATTGCCTCTTTTTCCTGCCAGTACAGGTATGGACTGTCTGACATGCCTACTTGGATGCTGTCACCGATGTAATCCTCCACCATTCTGTCAATGGTGACAGTATCATATGCAGTGACAGTAGACATGTCAGAAATTGTTGCCAGGTCCTTCAGTCCGGACCAGATGTCCAAACTTGGTCCTGCCTGCCCTGCATCACCGCCAGCGGGTTGCTTAGGATACCTAAGTTTTTTCCTGGCAGCCCCAGTTGCGGGAGAAAATGAAGAAGGAGCCGTTGACGTGTCACGTTCCGCTTCAGCTGACAGTGTGTTCACCAGCAGGTCTTTGCACCTCTGCAGGCTTGTGTCGGCCGGAAAGAGAGACACCACATAGGCTTTAAACCTAGGATCGAGCACGGTGGCCAAAATGTAGTGGTCTGATTTCAACAGATTGACCACCCTGGAATCCTGGCAAAGCGAATGAAGGGCTTCATCCACAAGTCCCACATGCCGAGCGGAATCGCTCCGTCTTAGCTCCTCCTTCACTTTCTCCAGCTGCTTCTGCAAAAGCCTGATGAGGGGAATGACCTGACTCAAGCTGGCAGTGTCTGAACTGACTTCACGTGTGGCAAGTTCGAAGGGCTGAAGAACCTTGCACAACACGGAAATCATTCTCCACTGCGCTTGAGTCAGGTGCATACCCCCTCCTTTGCCTATGTCATAGGTGGATGTATAGGCTTGTATGGCCTTTTGCTGCTCCTCCATCCTCTGAAGCATATAGAGGGTTGAGTTCCACCGCGTCACAACCTCTTGCTTCAGGTGATGGCGGGGCAGGTTCAAGAGTGTTTGCTGGCGCTCCAGTCTTCGGCACGCAGTCGCTGAATGGCGAAAGTGGCCAGAAATTTTTCGGGCCACCCAAAGCGTCTCCTGCACGCCCCTGTCGCTTTTCAGAAAATTCTGCACCACCAAGTTTATTGTGTGAGCAAAACATGGGACGTGCTGGAATTTGCCCAGATGTAATGCCCGCACAATATTGGTGGCGTTGTCAGATATCACAAATCCCCAGGAGAGTCTAAGTGGGGTAAGCCACTGGGCGATGATTTCCCTCAGTTTCTCTAAGAGGTTGTCGGCGGTGTGCCTCTTACTGAAACCGGTGATACACAGCGTAGCCTGCCTTGTAACGAGCTGGCGTTTCTGAGATGCTGCTACTGGTGACGCTGCTGCTGTTGCTGCGTAAGGTGATACATCTACCCAGTGGGCTGTCACAGTCATATAGTCCTTAGTCTGCCCTGTTCCACTTGTCCACATGTCCGTGGTTAAGTGGACATTGTGTACAACGGCATTTTTCAGGACACTGAGGACACTTTTTCTGACGTTTCTGTACAGTCTCGGTATCGCCTGCCTAGTGAAGTGGAATCTAGACGGGATTTGGAACCGGGGACACACTACCTCCATCAATTGTCTAAATCCCACTGCACTAATGGCGGATACCGGACGCACGTCTAACACCAACATAGCAGTCAAGGCCTCAGTTATACGTTTTGCTTCAGGATGACTGCTGTCGTACTTCATCCTCCTCGCTAAGGACTGTTGGAGGGTCAATTGTTTAGTAAAAGTAGTGGTGTTCCTACTTCCTCTCTGGGATGATGAACGACTCCCAGCAGCAGCAGCAACAGCAGCAGCGGCAGCAGTAGGCGTAGCAATGCAGGATCCTCCGGAGGAATCCCGGATAGGAGAGTCAGTCATGCCAGTGATATGGCCTGCAGGACTACTTCCGATCCTGACTAAGGAGGAAATTGACGAGGAGGGAGTTGACGGTGTGGTTTGCAGGCGCTTGGATACAACAGGACAACGGGATTTAGGTGTCCCTGGACTGCTTACGGTCTGAGCCAAAGTTTCTGAACTTGACAGTAACTTTTTATGAACGCGCTGCAGGTGCCGTATAAGGGAGGATGTTCCTAGGTGGTTGACGTCCCTACCCCTACTTATTTCACCTTTACATATGGTACATATGGCAAGACAGTTGTTGTCCGGATTTGGATAGAAATATTGCCAGACCAAAGAGGTGGAATGTTTGGTCTTCTGCCCAGGCATGACCGTGATGGGCTTTTTCATCCCACGGACAACAACTGTCTCCCCCGGAGCCTGATTTAAACAAACCACATCACCATCAGAATCCTCCTCGCCAA